>JAUMJK010001949.1:0-223101 GCA_033558105.1 Coccyzus lansbergi | reverse complement strand
CCGTCCCGGCGTGCACCGCGGCCAAAGGCATAACGAACGCGTGGGACACACAAGATGGCGGCTGCCGCGCGGCCGCCGCGCTCCGTCCCGGCGTGCACCGCGCCCGCCCAGTGTTGCCCGCTAACCCCATTCAGCTTCCGGTTCCGCTTCCGGGTCGGGGGAGCCTGGAGCCGCAGCTATGGTGAGGAAGGGGTTCCTGTCCTTCCCAGTGCTTCCCAGTCCATCCCAGTGCCCCCCAGTCCTTCCCAGTTCCCCTCCCAGTCCCTCCCAGTGCCCCTCCAGTCCCTCCTAGTGCTCCCCAGTCCCTCCAGTGCTCCTCCAGTGCCCTTCAGTCCATCCCAGTTCCCCTCCCAGTCCCTCCCAGTGCCCCCCAGTCCCTCCCAGTGCCCCCCAGTCCATCCCAGTTCCCCTCCCAGTCCCTCCCAGTGCTCCCCAGTCCCTCCCAGTCCCCCCCAGTCCATCCCAGTTCCCCTCCCAGTCCCTCCCAGTGCCCCCCAGTCCCTCCCAGTTCCACTGTCAGTGCCTCCCAGTCATTCCCAGCTCCCTCCCAGTGCCTTCCAATACATCCCAGTCCCTCCCAGTTCCTCCCCATTTCCTCCCTAGGCCACCCCAGTGCTTCCCAGTCCCTCCCAGTTCCCTCCTAGTGCTTCCCAGTCACTCCCAGTCTCTCCGAATCGTTCCTAGGTCCCTCCCAGTGCCCCCCAATCCATCCCAGTTCCTCCCCAGTTCCCTCCCAGTCCCTCCGAATCATTCCTAGGTCCCTCCCAGTGCCCTCTAATACACCCCAGTCCTTCCCAGTTCCCTCCCAGTCACTCCCAGTCCCTCCGAATCGTTCCTAGGTCCCTCCCAGTGCCTCCCAGTCCCTCCCATTACAGCCCAATCTCTTCCCAGTCTCTCCCAGTACCCCCAATCCTTCCTAGTCTTCTTCCAGTCCCCTCTCAGTCCCTCCCAGTTCCCTCCCAGTCACTCCCAGTGCTTCCCAGCCCCCTCCCAGTGCCCCCCAGTCCCCTCCCAGTCACTCCCAGTGCCTCCCAGTCCCCTTCCAGTCCCTCCCAGTGACCTCCCAGTCCCTCCCAGCACGGCCGGCTGAAGGTCCGCTCCCCGGACGCCGCTCGTCGCCGCCAACGAGAGGAGAAGCTGCGTCTCTACCGCTCGGCCATGACCACCCTCCTGGGCAAGGTGAGGAAGCAGCCGCCGCCGGACTGGGAGGCACTGGGAGGGACTGGGAAGGCCCCCGTTAACCCTTTATTGCCCGCAGGAGGTGCCGCCGGAGGAGGTGTTGGCCCTAACGGGCTCCGTCCTGACGGCCAATCCGGACGTGGGGACCTGCTGGAACCTGCGGCGGAAAGCGCTGCCCGACCAGTCCGAGGACTGGTGAGACTGGGAGGCACTGGGAGAGGGAATGAAATCACTGGGAGAGGTTATGGTGTCGCTGGGGAGGGGAATGAGGGCACTGGGGAGGGGAATGAGGGCACTGGGAAGGGGAATGAGGGCACTGGGGAGGGGAATGAGGGCACTGGGGAGGGGAATGAGGGCACTGGGAAGGGGCATGAGTGCACTGGGGAGGAGAATGAGGCACAGGGGGTGATCTCTCTTGGCCTGTAGCGCCTCGTACTGGTTTCTACTGGTCCGTACTGGTCCGCAGGGTGCAGTCGGAGCTGGCCTTCGCCGGATCCTGCCTGGCGGTGAACCCCAAGTCGTACGGGGCCTGGCACCACCGGCTCTGGGTGCTGGCGCGGGCGCCCTCGCTGGTCCCCGGCGAGCGGCGGCTCTGCGAGCGCCTCCTGGGAGCCGACCCCCGCAACTGTGAGCGCTGGGAGGGACTGGGAGGCACTGGGAGGGGGTTGGGGCTCACTATGTGGCAAAGTGGAGCCTATGGGGTGGTTAATGGCTCATTATGTGGCAAAGGGGAACCTATAGGGTTATTAATGGCTCACTATGTGGCAAAGTGGAGCCTATGGGGTGGTTAATGGCTCACTATGTGGCAAAGGGGAACCTATAGGGTTATTAATGGCTCACTATGTGGCAAAGTGGAGCCTATGGGGGTGGTTAATGGCTCATTATGTGGCAAAGGGGAACCTATAGGGTTATTAATGGCTCACTATGTGGCAAAGCGGAGCCTATGGGGTGGTTAATGGCTCACTATGTGGCAAAGTGGAGCCTATAGGGTTGTTAATGGTTCACTATGTGGCAAAGGGGAACCTATAGGGTTATTAATGGCTCACTATGTGGCAAAGCGGAGCCTATGGGGTGGTTAATGGCTCACTATGTGGCAAAGGGGAACCTATAGGGTTATTAATGGCTCACTATGTGGCAAAGGGGAACCTATAGGGTGGTTAATGGCTCACTATGTGGCAAAGTGGAGCCTATAGGGTTGTTAATGGCTCACTATGTGGCAAAGGGGAACCTATAGGGTTATTAATGGCTCACTATGTGGCAAAACCGGGTATTGGGATTGTTAATGGCTCACTATGTGGCAAAGCAGAGCTTATGGGGTTTTGAATGGCTCACTATATGGCAAGAGGGACTAAGCACACTGGGAAGGACCGGGAGGGGAACTGGTTTGTACTGGTGGTTCCCGCCGTCCCCAGTCCACGCCTGGGAGCACCGGCGGGCGCTGGCGGGGGCCGAGGACGCTGAGGCCGAGCTGGCCTTCACCGCCGAGCTCCTGGCTCGCGACTTCTCCAACTTCTCCGCCTGGCACCACGCGGGCGCTTACTGGGCAGACTGGGAACCGGCTCCCTGCGGCACGGTGAGCGCTGGGAGGGACTGGGAGGGGGAAGGGGGGCACTGGGAGGGACTGGGAGGGGGAATGGGGGCACTGGGAGGGACTGGGGAGGGGGAATGGGGGGCACTGGGAGGGACTGGGGAGGGGGAAGGGAGGCAGTGGGAGGGACTGGGAGGGGGAATGGGGGCATTGGGAGGCACTGGGAGGGACTGGGAGGGGGAATGGGGGCACTGGGAGGGACTGGGAGGGGGAATGGGGGCATTGGGAGGCACTGGGAGGGACTGGGAGGGGGAATGGGGGCACTGGGAGGGACTGGGAGGGGGAAGGGGGGCACTGGGAGGGACTGGGGAAGGGGAAGGGAGGCAGTGGGAGGGACTGGGAGGGGACTGGGAGGGGGAATGGGGGCACTGGGAGGCATCAAGCTCCACCTCCTCCAGCCCCTCCCTGCCTGCTTTGCTTTGGTGTCCCCTCCTTTCCTGCCCCCCCTTCAAGCATCTCGGTGCCCCCTGTAATCCCTTCCCCGCACCCCTGCACTTTGGTTCCGCCCCGATTTGGTTCCCCCTTCCTCTTTCTGCCCCTGGGACCTCCTCCCCCCCCCCCCCCCCCCAAAAAAAAAAAAACTCCTGGAACCCTCTAACTTCTCCCCTTTAACCCCTTCAGAGCTGGAGCTGGTGCAGAACGCCGTCTTCACCGACCCCAACGACCAGAGCGCTTGGGTTTACCTGCGCTGCATCCTCTCTCAGGGTACGGCTGGACCCCCTCCCCAGACCCCCCCTCCCAGACCCCTCTGTGTGACCCCCCCAAACCACTCTGTGCGCCCCCGTAACAGCCTCCCCACCACCGCGAATCCTCTGCCTCTACGTCCACCGCCAGGACGCCACCTTAGCCGCCATCTTCTCCCGCCGGTCCTGGTGGGATCATGGGAGCGCTCGGCGCTGGCGGTGACGCTCAACGGCTGCGCCGCGGAGGGGACCTGGCGCTCGGGGGAGGGCTCGGCCCGGCCCAGCCTCACCTGGGTACCTGGAGGGGGCGGGGCTTGGGGACGAGGGGGTGGGGGGGGCTGTGGGGGTGGGGAATGGCTCACTATGTGGCAAGAGGGAGCTCTATGGGGCGGGGAATGGGTCACTATTTGGCAAGAGGGTGGTCTATGGGGCGGGGAATGGGTCACTATTTGGCAAGAGGGTGGTCTATGGGGTGGTTAATGGCTCACTATTTGGCAAAAGGGGCCTATAGGGTAGTAATGGATCACTATGTGGCAAGAGGGTGGTCTATGGGGTGGTTAATGGCTCACTATTTGGCAAAAGGGGCCTATAGGGTAGTAATGGATCACTATGTGGCAAGAGGGTGGTCTATGGGGTGGTTAATGGCTCACTATTTGGCAAAGGGAGCTCTATGAGTTGACTATTGGCTCACTATGTGGCAAGAGGGTGGTCTATGGGGTGGTTAATGGCTCACTATTTGGCAAAGGGAGCTCTATGAGTTGACTATTGGCTCACTATGTGGCAAGAGGGTGGTCTATGGGGTGGCTAATGGCTCATTATGTGGCAAGAGGGTTGGGGGGGGGGGGGGGTCTGTGGAACAGGGAGGGTCGTCGGGTGAGGGGTGAGGGGGGGGGGGGTTTTCCCCCTTCCGGAATGTTCCTTGGTGACCCCCGCAGCTCTGGGACCTCCCGTCGGACCTCCCTCCGGCCTCCAGCCTCCGCTTCCGGGTCACCTGGGAGCCTGGCCCCGCCCACCGGGAGGTGACGCTGCAGGCAGGTAGGAATCCATGTGCTTCCCACCCTCGTGCGAGCCACGCCTCTCGTGCAAGCCACACCCCTTTCGACTCCGTTACTCTCTTCCCAGGTGAGGATGAGGCCTGGTGGCAGGAGCCGATCGTGGCGCGAGAGCTTTTCTGGTAAGCCCCGCCCCTTGTCGTTAAGGTTTGCGCTTTCTAATTAACCCCCTGTAGCTTTATATCTTAATTACGATGAGGTTTGGCTCCTTTGGGCGCTTTGCCACATAGTGAGCCATGGATCGTCCCATAGAGGTCTCTTTGCCACATAGTGAGCCATTGCCCTCCCCATAGGCCTCCCTTTGCCACATAGTGATCCATTGACTATCCCATAGACCTCCCTTTGCCACATAGTGATCCATTGTCTATCCCATAGGCTTCCCTTTGCCACATAGTGAGCCATTGCCCTCCCCATAGACCTCCCTTTGCCACATAGTGATCCATTGCCCTACCCCATAGACCTCCCTTTGCCACATAGTGAGCCATTGCCCTACCCTATAGACCCCCTTTGCCACATAGTGAGCCATTGCCTTCCCTATAGGCTTCCTGTTGCCACATAGTGAGCTATTAACCACCCCATAGACCATCCTCTTGCCACATAGTGAGCCAATAGTCAACCCATAGACCTCCCTTTGCCACATAGTGAGCCATTGACTATCCCATAGGCTTCCCTTTGCCACATAGTGAGCCATTAACCACCCCATAGGCCTCCCCCTTTGCCACATAGTGATCCATTGACTGTCCCATAGGCTTCCCTTTGCCATATACTGAGCCATTAACCACCCCATAGGCCTCCCCCTTTGCCACATAGTGAGCCAATAGTCAACCCATAGTGATCCATTGTCTATCCCATAGGCTTCCCTTTGCCACATAGTGAGCCATTAACCACCCCATAGGCCTCCGTTTGCCACATAGTGATCCATTGACTATCCCATAGGCTTCCTTTTGCCATATAGTGAGCTATTGCCTGCCCCATAGCCCTCCCCTTTGCCACATAGTGAGCCGTCCCCTGCCCCATAGGCCCGAGGTCGGCGTCACCGACCCAGAAGTCCTGGAGGAGCTGGTGGGGACCTGCCGGGAGCTGCTGGAGCTGGAGCCGCGGAGCCGAGGTGGGATCACAAACCTCAGGATCCCACGATCGCTCCCCGAATCCCCCGCTGGATCCTGTGGATTTGTCCGTCTTTTCGGGGCTTCCCAGGCTGCCTCCTGACCCTGGTGCTGCTCCTCTCGGCCCTGGATCCGCTGGCGCACGAGGACGAGGTCCGGCGCTGCCTACGGGCGCTGCAGGTCCGGTTTGGGGTGGGGGGGGGACACAGCGCCGTGAGGGTGTTACTGGTCAAACTGGGAGCGGGAGAAAGGCCTAACTGGTTGCCTGTGCCCCTCTCCCCTAGGAGGCCGACCCCCTGCGAAACGGCTTCGTAGCCGACGTGGCCTCTCGCGCCGAGGTCGCTCTGGGGCTACTCCAGGCACGGGCGGAACCAGGAGGACCTCTCAACCTCGCCCGGAAGGCAGGAGGGGCTTAGTGTGCCGAGTGGGAGGGGCTTAATGGTGCATAGTGGCGCTACTGGGCAGGGTTTTCTTTGCTGTCGTTTCAGGGGCTGTCGGCGCTGCCCCTGCCCGAGCGAGCGGCCCTGGTGACCGAGCTGGACCTCAGCGGCAACCGCCTGGGGGCCCTGCCCCCCAGCCTGGGGGCCCTGCGGCGCCTCAAGGTGTGGCTTAGCTAGAGCAAGCTTTGGGGGTCGCCTCTAGGACGTTTTTGGGGTCATCAGCTGTTGGTTTGTCGCCCTTTTAGGTGCTGGATGCATCCCATAATACTATCTCCTCGCTGCGAGGCTTCCCCCCCTTGCCCTGCTTGGAGGAGCTGAGCCTGGAGGGAAACCGTATCCTTGAAAAGGAGTGACTGGGAGCACTGGGAGGGGTAATGGGGGCACTGGGAATGGGTTAATGGGGGCACTGGGAGGGGTAATGGGAGCACTGGGAGGGGTAATGGGGGCACTGGGAGTGGGAATGGGGGACACTGGGAGCACTGGGAGTGGGACTGGGAGACACTGGGAGGGTTGTGGCCCCTCCCCGGTTGGCTTCCTTGACCCCCATCCCCCGCTAGCCATCGCCCTGGCCTCCTCGCTGGCCCCGCTGGCCGCTTGCCCGCGGCTGGCCCGCCTCCGCCTGGCCGACACCCCCCTGGCCGCAGCCGCCCCCCAACTGGCCGGTCTCCTGCCTGGAGTGGCCATCTTACTCACCTGAGGGGCCTGGCCACGCCCCCTTGCCCTCTGGCCACGCCCCCTTCCCATCAGACCTTCCCCCTTCAATCCCGTTGGCCAAAGCGCCTTGACCCCTATTGACTCCCCTTGACCCCTATTGACTCCCCTTGACCCCTATTGACTCCCCTTTACCCCTATTGACTCCCTTTGCCCCCTCAGGCCACGCCCCCTTACGCCTTGGCCACGCCCCTTTCCCCTCAGACCTTCCCCCTTTACCCCTATTGACTCCCCTTACCCCCTATTGACTCCCTTTACCCCTCTTGACCCCCTCTGGCCACGCCCCCTTCCTCCTTGGCCACGCCCCCTTCTCCCTATTGAGTCCTAGGACTCCTCCTAAGGCCTATGGGATCTATTTATCCGGTTGGCCACGCCCCCTCCTTACAGGCCACGCCCCCTTCCCCCAATAAAGCTAAGTGATGAATGGAGCAGAGAGTGATGAATAGGGGGAGACTGGGAACTGGGGAACTGGGAGGGGACTGGGAGCACTGGGAAGGGACCGGGGGCACTGGGGGCGACCGGTGGGGACGCTGGGTGTCCTTGTGAGAAACTGGGAGGGACTGGGAGCACTGGGAAGGGAATGGAGGAGCTGTGGGCCCCCCCCCCCCCCCCCCCCCCCCCCGCCCTGACTCGGGGAACAAACCGGTGTTCCCAGTTCCTTCCCAGTTGCCTCATGGCAGCCCAACCCCCCCACCCCCAAAACCGCCGCCCTTCTTGCGCCACCACAGCTGGGTGGGACCCGGAGGGACCCGTTCTCCCTGCCCCACGCCTCGCCCCACGGCGGCCGCGCCCCAGAAGATTCCCCTCTTGCCACATCGTGAGCCAGGGCCCCACCCCATCGATTCCCCTCTTGCCACATCGTGAGCCATTAGCCACCCCTATAGGTCCCCTTTGCCACACAGTGAGCCATTAGCCGCCCCTATAGGTCCCCTTTGCCACATAGTGAGCCATTAGCTATCCCTGTAGACTCACTTTGCCACATAGTGAGCCATTACCCCACCCATAGACCTGCCTTTGCCACATAGTGAGCCATTGACTTACCTCATAGACCTCCCTTTGCCACATAGTGAGCCATTGACTTACCCCATAAACCCCTTTTGCCACATAGTGAGCCATTGACTTACCCCATAAACCCCTTTTGCCACATAGTGAGCCATTAACCACCCCTATAGGTCCCCTTTGCCACATAGTGAGCCATTAGCTATCCCTGTAGACTCACTTTGCCACATAGTGAGCCATTACCCCACCCATAGACCTGCCTTTGCCACATAGTGAGCCATTGACTTACCCCATAGACCTCCCTTTGCCACATAGTGAGCCATTAACCACCCCTATAGGTCCCCTTTGCCACATAGTGAGCCATTAGCCACCCCTATAGGTCCCCTTTGCCACATAGTGAGCCATCGACTTACCCCATAGACCCCCCTTTGCCACATAGTGAGCCATTAACCACCCCTATAGGTCCCCTTTGCCACATAGTGAGCCATTGACTTACCCCATAGACCTCCCTTTGCCACATAGTGAGCCATTAGCCACCCCTATAGGTCCCCTTTGCCACATAGTGAGCCATTGACTTACCCCATAGACCTCCCTTTGCCACATAGTGAGCCATTAACCACCCCTATAGGTCCCAGTTGCCACATAGTGAGCCATTAGGTATCCCTATAGACTCCCTTTGCCACATAGTGAGCCATTGACTTACCCCATAGGCTCCTGTTGCCACATAGTGAGCCATTGACTTACCCCATAGACCCCCCTTTGCCACATAGTGAGCCATTGCCCCACCCCATAGGCTCCCATTGCCACATAGTGAGCCAGTGCCCCACCCCATAGGCTTCCCCCCAAGTGTGGGGCAATAAGGGGCGTGGCCACCTTTGGCCCCGCCCCTTCCTCTCCTGGCCCCATCTCCTTCCTCGCCCTATTCCCCTGGTTCCCCGACTCCAGTGAGTGCAGGATATTGGGAGCACTGGGAGGTACTGGGGGCAGCTGGAAGGGGTTACTGGGAGGCTGAGGAAAGGGGGATTGGGGTTACTGGGTGAAATGGGAGGGTGAGGAGGGGGGAACTGGGGTTACTGGGCAAACTGGGAGGAGGGGGAGGGGAGAGAGGGGGGAACTGGGGTGACTGGGAGCACATTGGTTCCTGAGAGAGCTGGAGGGGGGGGGAACTGGGAGCACTGGGGGGGAGACTGGGAGGGCTCTGGGGAAGTGGTTGGAGCTGTGGCAGAGTCGGGGGGAACTGGGCAAACTGGGGGAACTGGTTGGGTTGGGAGACGAGGAGGAGGAGGAGGAGGTGGGGGGGGGTGGGTGGGAAGGGGAGCTGCTCGGGCAAGGCCGAGACGCCACGGGTGGGTGAGGCACTGGGACGGACTGGGGTGGACTGGGAGAGGCCGCGGGGGCTGAATGGGGGAGATTGGGAGGGTATTGGGTTGTACTGGGGGGGGATACTGGGTCATACTGGGAGGTTGGGAGGGGCTACGGGGCTGTACTGGGGGGTTACTGGGTCATACTGGGAGGTTGGGAGGGGTTACTGGGAACCTGGGAGGGGCTACTGGGTCATACTGGGAGGTTGGGAGGGGTTACTGGGTCTTACTGGGAGGTTGGGAGGTGTTACTGGGAACCTGGGAGGGGCTACTGGGTCATACTGGGAGGTTGGGAGGGGTTACTGGGCCACACTGGGGGGGGGTTACTGGGTCTTACTGGGAGCTTGGGAGGGGTTCCTGGGCTGTACTGGGGGGATACTGGGTCATACTGGGAGGTTGGGAGGTGTTACTGGGTCATACTGGGAGGTTGGGAGGGGTTACTGGGAGGTTGGGAGGGATTACTGGGCCACACTGGGGGGGGTTACTGGGTCTTACTGGGAGCTTGGGAGGGGTTCCTGGGCTGTACTGGGGGGTTACTGGGTCATACTGGGAGGTTGGGAGGTGTTACTGGGATCCTGGGAGGGGTTACTGGGTCATACTGGGGGGTTACTGGGTCTTACTGGGAGGCTGGGAGGGGTTATTGGGCTGTACTGGGAGGCTGGGAGGGGTTACTGGGAGCCTGGGAGGGGTTACTGGGCTGTACTGGGAGGCTGGGAGGGGTTACTGGTCCATCCCTACTGGTTTCCTGCCTCATCTACTGGTTCATACTGGTGCTTAATGACCCCCCCCCCCCCCCCCATACCCCGAGTCCATACTGGTGCTGCTGGTCATACTGGGAAGGCCTCAACCAGCCCTTCTACACTCTCTTGCTGGTCTCTGGCGGCTCCTACTGGTTCTCTCCCTCTCTTACTGGTCCGTACTGGTCTCTAACACGCTCTGCTGCTCATCTAACCAGCCCGTACTGGTCATACTGGGAGGCACCGCTATGGGGCTTTGCGGAGGCCGCGGCTGCTCCCTGACCCCGTACTGGTCCGTACTGGTTTGTACTGGTCCGCAGGCCATGCCGGAGGCCGACCCGCGGCTGGACGGGGGTCGCTGGGCCGGGGGCAGCCTCCGCCCCACGGCCTCCCGGGCCCCTCCCCCCGCCCCTCGCCCCCAGTCCCGCGGCTTCTGGCGTCGCCTCGGGGGCTGCTGCGGCTGCTGCTGCCGACGACGGGAGCGCGACTGGGACCCCGTCCCCGGAGAGATCCCGGGGAGAAGACCCCCCCAGGCCCCCCGGCCCGGTCAGTGCGGGGTTAAAAACGGGGGGTTTTGGGGGGGGGGGAAAAAAGGCCATTTCGGGGCTTCTTTATTGACCAAAAAGGCAGTTTCGAGACTTCTCATTGATGAAAAAAAAGTCGGTTTCGAAGGTTCCCATTGATATAATTGGTTTCAAGAGTTCCCATTGATAAAGTTGGTTTCGAGGGTTCCCATTGATATAATTGGTCTCGAAGGTTCCCATTGATATAATTTGTTTCAAAGGTTCCCATTGATATAATTGGTTTCAAGAGTTCCCATTGATAAAGTTGGTTTCAAGGGTTCCCATTGATATAATTGGTTTCGAAGGTTCCCATTTATATAATTGGTTTCGAAGGTTCCCATTGATATAATTGGTTTCAAGAGTTCCCATTGATAAAGTTGGTTTCGAGGGTTCCCATTGATAAAGTTGGTTTCGAGGGTTCCCATTGATAAAGTCGGTTTCGAGGGTTCCCATTGATAAAGTCGGTTTCGAGGGTTCCCATTGATAAAATTGGTATCCAGGGTTCCCATTGATAAAGTTGGTTTTAGGGGTTCCCATTGATAAAGTTGGTATCCAGGGTTCCCATTGATAAAGTTGGATTCGAGGGTCCCTATTGATAAAGTTGGTTTTGGGGATTCCCATTGATAAAGTTGGTTTTAGGGGTTCCCATTGATAAAGTTGGTATCCAGGGTTCCCATTGATAAAGTTGGATTCGAGGGTCCCTATTGGTAAAGTTAGTTTTGAGGATTCCCATTGATAAAGTTGGTATCCAGGGTTCCCATTGATAAAATTGGTTTCGAGGGTTCCCATTGATAAAGTTAGTTTTGAGGATTCCCATTGATAAAGTTGGTTTTAGGGGTTCCCATTGATAAAAGTTGGGTTTGAGGGTCCCCGTTGAGAAATAAAGCAGCAGTTTCCAGCTTTAGCCATTAAAAGAAATTTTAAAAGGTGGTTTTGGGCTAAACAAACCTGGTTTTAGGGCTTCTCGTTGGTTAAAAAAAGAGGGGTTTGGGGCTGCTTGTTGGGGAAAAAAGGAGGATTTGGGGTGAAAGTCCAAATTCCCTCCTTTTGGGTCCAAACCTGCTCCTTTTTGGGGCCCAACTCCCTCCTTTTTGGGTCCGAAAGTGATCATTTTGGGTCCAAACTCCCTCCTTTTGGGTCCAACCCCCCCCCCCCCCCTCCCCTTGCCCTCCCCAGGGCTCCTGGTGCCTCGAGGCCTGGTGGTTGCCTCTCGCTGCGACCGCGACTCCCACCGCACGTCGGAGTTCGAGGCCTCGCGGCCCGTCCTGCGCCGGGGCCAGCGCTTCGGGCTCCGCGTCCTCCTCCCTCGGCCCTTCGACCCCGACGACGACGAGCTCTGCGTCGAGCTCACCCTCGGTGAGAGGCTAATTAGCGGCGGGGGGGGGGGGGGGGGGTGCTGATTAGCGGCTGGAGGGGCGAAAATTTGGGGCTGGAGGGTGTTAATTAGGGTTGGAGATGCTAATTGGGAAGAGGAGGGTGCTAATTAGGGGCTGAGGGTGCTCACGAGGGACTTGGGTGATGACTTCTAGGGGTTCATTGGCCTCAATGGTTTTAGTGACCTCAAGGGGTTCCATGACCTCAAGGGGTTCATTGACCTCAGTGGGTTCCATGACCTCAATGGATTCATTGGCCTCAATGGATTCATTGGCCTCAATGGGTCCAATGACCACAATGGGTTCAATGACCTCAGGGGGTTCATTGACTTAAATGGGTTCAATGACCTCAATGGGTTCAATGACCTCCAGAGTTCCCGTGACCTCAAGGGGTTTAATTGCTTCAATAGGATCATTGGCCTCAATGGGATCGTTGACCTCAATGGGTCCCATGACCCCAATGGCCTCATTGACCTCAAGGGGTCCCATGACCTCAATGGGTCCCATGACCTCAATGGGTTCCATGACCTCAATGGGTTCAGTGACCTCAAGGGGTTCCATGACCTCAGTGGGTTCATTGAACTTAATGAGTTCAATGACCTCAATGGGTTTAATGACCTCAAGGAGCTCCAAGACCTCAATGGGTTCCGTGACCTCAAGGGGTTTCATTACTTCAATAGGATCATTGACCTTAATGGGTTCATTGACCTTAATGGGTCCAATGACCTCAATGGGTCCAATGACCTCAATGGGTCCAATGACCTCAAGGAGCTCCATGACCTCAGTGGGTCCCATGACCACAATGGGTTCCATGACCTCAGTGGGTTCATTGACCATAATGTGTTCATTGACCTCAAGGAGTTCAAGGACCTCAATGGGTTTAAGGACCTCAATGTGTTTAACGACCTCAAGGAGCTCCAAGACCTCAAGGGGTTCCATGACCTCAAGGGGTTCCTCGACCTCAAGGAGCTCCAAGACCTCAAGGGGTTCCATGACCTCAATGGGTTCATTGATCTTAATGAGTTCAATGACCACAATGGGTTCCATGACCTCCAGGGGTTCAATGATCTCAATGGGTTCCAAGACCTCAATGGGTTTAATGACCTCAAGGAGTTCAAGGGCCTCAGTGGGTTCCGTGACCTCAATGGGTCCAATGACCACAAGGGGTTTAATGACCTCAATGTGTTTAACGACCTCAAGGAGCTCCGAGACCTCAGTGGGTTCCATGACCTCAAGGAGCTCCAAGACCTCAATGTGTTCCATGACCTCAATGGGTCCCATGACTTCGATGGAAGGTTCCATGACGTCGCATGGCGCCTCCACCCCCTCCCGGGTCCCCTCTAACGACGTCCCCTCCCCCTCCAGGCCCCAACCCGCAGGTGGCCAAGGGCACCCACGTCCTCATCCCCTTGGGCGAGACCTCGGCCACCGGCTGGACGGCCGAGCGGGAGGGCGAGTCGGCTTCGGCCGAGGGGGCCTCCCCCTGCCTCGACCTGGTGCTGGCCGCGCCCCCCGACGCCCCCATCGGCCGCTACCGCCTCAGCCTCAAGACTCGGACGCGCGTCGGCTCCTTCGCTCTCCCCTTCGACGACGCCAACGACTTCTACCTCCTCTTCAACCCCTGGTGTCCTGGTGAGACCTCCCGGGGTTGAGCCCCAACCTTTCGGGGTCGATTTAGGTGGTTGTGTGGCTCCTCGTGGTCGTTTTTGAGGTCCCGCACTCCTTATCGTCCCTCTGCAGACGACCAGGTCTACATGGAGGAGACGAGCGACCTTAACGAGTACGTCCTTAACGAGAGCGGCCGCATCTTCTACGGCACCGAGCACCAGATTGCCGAGAGGGCCTGGAACTATGGGCAGGTAGTTCTCCGAACCCCTTTTTTTGGGGGGGGGAAGGGGGGGGGGGTGGGTCGCCCCCCAAAAAAATGGGACCTTGGGAGCCCCAAAAATGGGACCCGAAAAATGGGGAGTTGGGACCTCAAAATGGGGAAGTGGGACCCAAGAAGTGGGACGTTGGGACCTCAAAATGGGGAGTTGGAGCCCAAAATGGAGGTTGGAGCTCAAAATGGAGGTTTTTGGGGGGGAGAAGTTGGGGTTTGGGGGGGAAAACCTGAGGGTTTTGGGGTCTGGGGTGTTCCCCCCAGTTCGACCCGGGGGTGCTGGACGCCTGCCTCTACATCCTGGACCGTCGGGGGATGCCGCACAGCGCCCGGGGGGACCCCGTGATGGTGTCGCGCGTCGTCTCCGCCATGGTGGGTTCGGGGGGGGGGGAGGGGGGCGAAACGTTGGGGTTTTGGGGGCGAAACGTTGGGTTTTGGGGGTGAAACGTTGGGGTTGGAAGAGGTTTTGGGGCTGAAATGTTTGGTCTTGGGGCAAAATGTTAGGGATTGGAAGAGTTTCGGGGGCGAGAAGTCGGGTTTTGGAGTGAATTGTTTGGGGTTGGAGGAGTTTCTGGGGCGAAAGGTTGGGTTTTGGGGGCGAAACGTTGGGGTTGGAAGAGGTTTTGGGGCTGAAAGGTTTGGTCTTGGGGCAAAACGTTAGGGATTGGAAGAGTTTCGGGGACGAGAAGTTGGGTTTTGGGGGCGAAAGGTTGGGGTTAGAGGAGTTTTTGGGGAGAGAAGTCGGGTTTTGGGGGCGAAAGGTTGGGGTTGGAAGAGTTTCTGGGGCGAGAAGTCGGGTTTTGGAGTGAATTGTTTGGGGTTGGAGGAGTTTTTGGGGCGAGAAGTCGGGTTTTGGGGGCAAAAGGTTGGGGTTGGAAGAGTTTCTGGGGCGAAATGTTGGGTTTCGGGGGCGAAAGGTTGGGGTTGGAGGAGTTTTGGGAGTCGAATGTTGGGTTTTGGGGGCGAAAGGTTGGGGTTGGAAGAGTTTCTGGGGCGAAAGGTTGGGTTTCGGGGGCGAAAGGTTGGGGTTGGAGGAGTTTTAGGAGTCGAATGTTGGGTTTTGGGGGCGAAAGGTTGGGGTTGGAAGAGTTTCTGGGGCGAAATGTTGGGTTTTGGGGGCGAAAGGTTGGGGTTGGAAGAGTTTCTGGGGCGAAAGGTTGGGTTTTGGGGGCGAAAGGTTGGGGTTGGAAGAGTTTCTGGGGCGAAATGTTGGGTTTCGGGGGCGAAAGGTTGGGGTTGGAAGAGTTTCTGGGGCAAAATGTTGGGTTTCTGGGGCGAAAGGTTGGGGTTGGAAGAGTTTCTGGGGCGAAAGGTTGGGTTTCGGGGGCGAAAGGTTGGGGTTGGAAGAGTTTCTGGGGCAAAATGTTGGGTTTCGGGGGCGAAAGGTTGGGGTTGGAGGAGTTTTGGGAGTCGAATGTTGGGGTTTGATGAGCTTTTGGGGCGAGAAGTTGGGGTTTGGGGCAAAATGTTGGGTTTTGGGTGTGAAACGTTGGGGTTGGAAGAGTTTTTGGGTGAAATGTTGGGGTTTTGGGGTTAAGTGTTGGGGTTTGAGGAGCTTTTGGGGCGAGAAGTTGGGTTTTGGGGGTGAAATGTTGAGGTTGGAAGAGGTTTTTGGGGCGAAATATTGGGTTTGGGGGCAAAATGTCGGGGTTGAAGAGTTTTAGGGGCAAAATGTTGGATTTTGGGTTCAACTTCGGGTTTTGAGGGAGTTTTTGAGGTGAAAGGTTGAGGTTTGGGGTTAAACTTCGGGTCTTGAGGAGGTTTTGAGGTGAAATGTTGGGGTTTTGGGCGAAACGTTGAGTTTCGATGACATTTTGGGCCAAACCACCCGATTTGGGAGCAAAATGTTGGGTTTTGGTGACTTTTTTTGGGGGGCAAAGCATCCAATTTGGGGGCAAACCACTGGGTTTCGATGGCTTTTTGGGGGCAAAACATCTGATTTGGTGGCAAAACATCAAGTTTTGTTGACAAAATGTTGCATTTTGATGACTTTTTTTGGGGGCCAAACATCCGACTTTGGGGCAAAAAAACCGTTGAGTTTTGATGACGAAACTTTTGGGGGTTTGACGACTTTTTTTGGGTCGAAACGTCGCCTTTCGGGGTCCACCAGCTCTTGCTCAGCTCCCGGTGGCCGCTGCCCCCTCCCGGTGGCCACTGCCCCCTCCTGGTGGCCCCTGCCCCCTCCTGGTGGCCCCTTGCCCCCTCCTAGTGGCCCCAACAGGCCTCTGGTGGCCACCGCTCCCTCCTGGTGGCCCAGTCCTCAGTTTTGGGGCGAAACCGTGTGTTTTCGGGGCCTCAGGTGAACTCCCTGGACGACAACGGGGTCCTGGTGGGCAACTGGACGGGCGAGTACGCTCAGGGCACCAACCCCTCGGCCTGGGCCGGCTCCGTCGACATCCTGCGCTCCTACCACGCCTCGGGCGCCCCCGTGCGCTACGGCCAGTGCTGGGTCTTCGCCGGCGTCATGACCACTGGTTCGGACTGGTTCGGGGCTGGGACCGGGCTGGGCCAGACTGGGCTGGGCTCCTGTTGGTCCCTCATGGCTCCTGCTGGGCTCGTGCTGGTCTCTTATTGGTCTCCTGCTGGTCCCTCTTGGCTCTTTACTGCTCTCTGCTGCCTCCTACTGGTCTCTCTTGGCTTATACTGATCCCTATGGGATCCTATGGGCTCCTACTGGTCTCTCCTGCCTCCTACTGGTCTCCTACTGGTCCCTCCTGGCTCTTTACTGCTCTCTACTGCCTCCTATTGGTCTCTGCTGACTTATACTGATCCCTATGGGATCATACTGGTTCCTATGGGCTCCTACTGGTCCCCACTGGCTCCTACTGGTCTCCTACTGGTTCCTATGGGCTCCTACTGGTCCCCACTGGGCTCGTACTGGTCTCTTATTGGTCTCCTACTGGTCCCTACTGGTCTCTCCTGCCTCATACTGGTCTCTCCTGGCTCCTGCTGGTCCCTACTGGTGTCCTACTGGTCCCCTACTGGTCTCTCCTGGCTCATATTGAGCCCTATGGGCTCCTACTAGTCCCTACTGGTTCCTACTGGTCTCGCCTGGCTCCTACTGGTCTCCTACTGGTCCCTCCTGCCTCCTACTGGGCTCCTACTGGTCCCTCCTGGCACATACTGGTCCCTACTGGTCTCCTACTGGTCCCTCCTGGCACATACTGGTCCCTCCTGGTCTCCTACTAGTCTCTCCTGGCTCATAGTGATCCCTATGGGATCGTACTGGTTCCTATGGGCTCCTACTGGTCTGTCCTGGCTCCTACTGGTCTGTCCTGGCTCCTACTGGTCTCTCCTGACTCCTACTGGTCTCCTACTGGTCCCTCTTGGCTCCTACTGGTCTCTCCTGGCTCTTACTGGTCTCATACTGGTCTCTCCTGGCTCCTACTGGTCCCTCCTAGCACCTACTGGTTTCCTGCTGGTCTCTCCTGGCTCTTACTGGTCTCCTACTGGTCCCTATGGGCTCGTACTGGCTCCTATTAGTCTCCTACTGGTCTCTCCTGCCTCGTACTGGTCCCCACTGGCTCCTACTGGTCTCCTACTGGTCCCTACTGGTCTCCTACTGGTCCCTCCTAGCGCCTACTGGTCTCTCCTGCCTCCTACTGGTCTCTCCTGCCTCCTACTGGTCTCCTACTGGTCCCTCCTGCCTCATACTGGTCTCTCCTGACTCCTACTGGTCTCTCTTGACTCCTGTTGGTCTCCTACTGGTCTCCTACTGGTCCCTCCTGGCTCCTACTGGTCTCTCCTGCCTCATACTGGTCTCCTACTGGTCTATCCCGGCTCCTACTGGTCTCTGCTGACTTATACTGGTTCCTATGGGCTCCTACTGGTTCCTATGGGCTCCTACTGGTCTCCTACTGGTCTCCTCCTGGTCTCTCCTGACTCCTACTGGTCTCCTACTGGTCTCTCCTGCCTCGTACTGGTCTCATACTGGTCTCTTCTGGCTCTTACTGCTCTCTACTGCCTCCTACTGGTCTCTCCTGGCTCCTACTGGTCCATACTGGCCCCTCCTGCCCTGCTCTCTACTGGGAAGGGGCCACAAGGGTTGCTCCTGGCGGAGAAACGAGTCAACCCGGAGCCAGAGACTCTTCTGTAGCGCCTCCTACTGGCTCCTACTGGTCCCTCCTGGTTCTTACTGGTTGGTACTGGTGCCTGCAGTGCTGCGCTGCCTGGGCCTGCCCACCCGCACGGTCACCAACTACAACTCGGCCCACGACACCGACGTCTCCCTCACCACCGACATCTACTTCGACGAGAACATGCGGCCCCTGGAGCGACTCAACACCGACTCCGTCTGGTACCGGTTCAGGCTGGTTTAGACTGGGGGGGGGGGGTTCTCCTCCACCAGTCCAGACTGGTTCGGACTGGTCTTTCTCCTCCCGTCAGGAACTTCCACGTGTGGAACGACTGCTGGATGAAGCGCCCGGACCTCCCCAGTGGCTACGACGGGTGGCAGGTGGTGGACGCCACCCCCCAGGAGACCAGCAGCGGTACTGGTTTAGACTGGTTTATACTGGTTTATACTGGTTTTGACTGGTTTTGACTGGGAGACGCTGGAGGTGATGGAGGAAGGGCCAGTTTGAGGCTGGTGGGAGAGGGGGGAGCTGCTGGAGGGTCCATGTGATGGGTTCACGGTGGTTCTTACTGGTCTGTACTGGTTCCTACTGGCCTGTACTGGTTCCTAGTGGCTCCTCCTGATCTGTACTGGTTCCTACTGGTCTGTACTGGCTCCTACTGGTCTGTACTGGTCTATACTGGGAGGAGGAGGAGGCTGGCGGGGGAAGAGCCACCATGGGCCACTCAGTGATGGAGTCACAGGAGCTCCTACTGGTCTGTACTGGTTCCTAGTGGCTCCTACTGATCTGTACTGGTTCCTACTGGTCTGTACTGGTTCCTACTGGTCTGTACTGGCTCCTACTGGTCTGTACTGGCCTATACTGGGAGGAGGAGGAGGCTGGGGGGGGGGGGAAGAGCCACCATGGGCCACTCAGTGATGGAGTCACAGGAGCTCCTACTGGTCTGTACTGGTTCCTAGTGGCTCCTACTGGTCTGTACTGGTTCCTACTGGTCTGTACTGGTTCCTACTGGTCTGTACTGGCTCCTACTGGTCTGTACTGGCCTATACTGGGAGGAGGAGGAGGCTGGGGGGGGAAGAGCCACCATGGGCCACTCAGTGATGGAGTCACAGGAGCTCCTACTGGTCTGTACTGGTTCCTAGTGGCTCCTACTGGTCTGTACTGGTTCCTACTGATCTGTACTGGTTCCTACTGGTCTGTACTGGTTCCCACTGGTCCCCACAGGCCTCTTCTGCTGCGGACCCTGCTCGGTGACGGCAGTGAAGAACGGGGAGGTCTTCCTCAAGTACGACACTCCCTTCGTCTTCGCCGAGGTGGGTGCATCTCCCCCTAACGAGGCTTTTTTTTTTTTTTGGGGGGGGGGGGGGGGGATCTTCCTACCCTAACGAAGGCGTAATTAACGCTAACGAGGCCGACCAGGTGAACAGCGACAAGGTCTACTGGCAGCGCCAGCCCAGCGGAGCCTTCGCCGTGGTCCACGTGGAGGAAGGAGCCATCGGGCGCCGCATCAGCACCTTGGGGCCCGGGGCCGGCGCCCGCCTGGACGTCACCCACCAGTACAAACACCCCGAGGGTGAGGCTGACCCCCCCGAGGACCCCAACCCCCACCTCCGACCGTCGCCTGAGCTGCGGGAACCGGCCCTGAGCCCGACCCACCGGCCACGTCCTTGAGTCTCTATGGGGTCTCTCTGTGTCTCTATGGGGTCTCTATAGGGTCTCTATGGGTCTCTATGAGGTCACTATGGGGTCTCTGTGGGGTCTATGGTTTCCTATGAGTCTCTATGGGTCTCTCTGTGTCTCTATGGAGTCTCTATAGGGTCTCTGTAAGTCTCTCTGGGTCTCTATGAGTCTCTATGGGGTCTCTATAGGGTCTCTATGAGTCTCTATGAGGTCACTATGGGGTCTCTATGGAGTCTATGGTTCCCTATGGGGTCTCTATGGGGTCTCTGTGGTCTCTACAGGATGTCTATGGGTCCCTGTTAGTCTCTATGGGGTCCCTATGGGGTCTCTATGAGTCTCTATTAGGTCACTATGGGGTCACTATGGGGTCTCTATGGAGTCTATGGTTCCCTATGAGTCTCTATGGGGGTCTCAAGACCCACTGACCCCCAACCCTTGACCCATTGACCTCAACCCTTGACCCTCAAGACCCGTTGACCTCAACCATCAGCCCATTGGGGTCTCTATGGGGTCACTATGGGGTCTCTGTGGGGTCTATGGTTTCCTATGAGTCTCTATGGGTCTCTCTGTGTCTCTATGGGGTCTCTATGGGTCTCTATGAGTCTCCATAGGGTTTCTATGGGGTCTATGGTTTCCTATGAGTCTCTATGGGTCTCTCTGTGTCTCTATGGGGTCTCTATGGTCTCTATGGGCCTCTATAGGGTTTCTATGGGGTCTCTATGGGGTCTATGGTTTCCTATGAGTCTCTATGGGTCTCTATGATCTCTATGAGTCCCTATGGGGTCTCTATGGGGTCTCAAGACCCACTGACCCCAACCCTTGACCCGTTGACCCCACCCCTTGTCCCTCACGCCCCGTTGTCCCCCCCAGGCTCGGAGGAGGAGCGTCGGGCCGTCTCCACCGCCACCTCCCACGGCTCCCGCCCGCGGAACCGGGGCTCCCCGTCCACGGGGGAGGTGTCGGTGACCCTGGGGACGGGGACGACGGTGGCCGGGGCCGAGCTGGAGCTGCGGGCCGTGGCCCGGAACGAGGGCTTGGAGCCGCGGACCCTCCTCCTCCGCCTCTCGCTCTGCTCCGTCCGCTACACCGGGGTGGCCGGCGCCGCCTTCCGGCAGGAGCAGCATCGGCGCACGGTGCCACCGGGACAGGGTGAGGCCTCCGATCCCTCCCGGATCCCTTGTCCCACCTCGTCCCAAGGGATTCGTTGCCACCAGGGTTGCCCGGGTGGCCCAGGGGTGGAGGTTGGTGGCCGAGACCTCTTGGATCCGGTCAAGATCTTGGGATCTGGAGGTCCCTGACTCCGCCGTGTGCCTCCCCCTAGAGGAGACGGTGACCATGGCCGTCCCCTACTCCGAGTACGGCCCCCACGTGGGTGACCAGGACGCGCTGAAGCTGACTGTGGCCGGCGCCGTGGAGGAGACGGGGCAAGTGGTGGCCAAGGAGCTCCGGGTCCGGCTGCACTCGCCCGAGCTCACCCTGACGGTGAGGGACCTGCCGGGGATCTCCAGGATCTCAAGGATGGGGCCCTCGAGGATCTCCAAGGCTCTTGGGTCCTCCAGGGTGGGGCTGGGGGGGTCATCACGGGCCTCCAGGATGGGTCTGGGACCTCCAGGATGGGTCTGGGGTCATCAAGGAATGGGTAGGATTCCTCCAGGATAGATCTGGGTCCTCCAGGATGGATCTGGGTTCCTCTAGGATGGGGCCTGGTAGTCTGGGTTCCTCCAGGATGGGTCTGGGACCTCCAGGATGGGTCTGGGATCCTCCAGGATAGATCTAGGTTCCTCTAGGATGGGACCTGGTGGTCTGGGATCTTCTGGGATGGGTCTGGGGCCTCCAGGATGGATCTGGGTTCCTCTAGGATGGGACCTGGTGGTCTGGGATCCTCTGGGATGGGTCTGAGACCTCCAGGATGGGTCTGGGATCCTCCAGGATAGATCTAGGTTCCTCTAGGATGGGACCTGGTGGTCTGGGATCTTCTGGGATGGGTCTGGGGCCTCCAGGATGGATCTGGGTTCCTCTAGGATGGGACCTGGTGGTCTGGGATCCTCTGGGATGGGTCTGGGTCCTCCAGGATGGATCTGGGTTCCTCCGGGATGGGTCTGGGGTCATTGAGGAAGGGGCTGAGTTCCTCCAGGACCTCCAGGATGGGTCTGGGATCCTCCAGGATAGATCTAGGTTCCTCGAGGATGGGACCTGGTGGTCTGGGATCTTCTGGGATGGGTCTGGGGCCTCCAGGATGGATCTGGGTTCCTCTAGGATGGGACCTGGTGGTCTGGGATCCTCTGGGATGGGTCTGGGGCCTCCAGGATGGATCTGGGTTCCTCCGGGATGGGTCTGGGGTCATTGAGGAAGGGGCTGAGTTCCTCCAGGACCTCCAGGATGGGTCTGGGATCCTCCAGGATAGATCTGGGTTCCTCTAGGATGGGACCTGGTGGTCTGGGTTCCTCCACGATGGGTCTGGGGCCTCCAGGATAGATCTAGGTTCCTCTAGGATGGGACCTGGTGGTCTGGGATCTTCTGGGATGGGTCTGGGGCCTCCAGGATGGATCTGGGTTCCTCTAGGATGGGACCTGGTGGTCTGGGTTCCTCCAGGATGGGTCTGGGACCTCCAGGATGGGTCTGGGATCCTCCAGGATAGATCTAGGTTCCTCGAGGATGGGACCTGGTGGTCTGGGATCTTCTGGGATGGGTCTGGGGCCTCCAGGATGGATCTGGGTTCCTCTAGGATGGGACCTGGTAGTCTGGGTTCCTCCAGGATGGGTCTGGGACCTCCAGGATGGGTCTGGGATCCTCCAGGATAGATCTAGGTTCCTCTAGGATGGGACCTGGTGGTCTGGGTTCCTCCACGATGGGTCTGGGACCTCCAGGATGAATCTGGGTTCCTCTGGGATGGGTCTGGGTCCCTCTGGGATGGGTCTGGGATCCTCCAGGATGGGCCCCGGTGGTCTGGGGACTCCAGGCGAGGCCTAGGGTCCCACCACGAGGTCCCCTCTGGCGCAGCTGCTGGCGCCGGCCGTGGTCGGCCAGGAGACGCCGGTGCAGGTGGTTTTCCAGAACCCCCTGCCCGACACGCTGAGCGGAGCCACCTTGCGCATGGAAGGCGCCGGCATCTCCTGCCCCAAACCCGTCCAGATCGGGTAAGGGACAGGGGAACACAGGGGGTTGGGGGCACTGGGGACCCCCGATGGCTTCCTATGAACATCCATCACCCCCTTGGTCCTCCAGAACCCCTGGTGGCCCCCGAGGACCTCCACGATCCCATAGTCCTCCACAATCCCATGCTCCTCCATGCCCCCCCCTTGACCCCCGTGGACTCCTGTTGACCCCCTGACCCCATGTGATGCCACATGACCCCCCCTGGTGACCCAATATGACCCCAAGGACCTCCATGACCCTCCATGGTCCTCCATGATCCCATATTCCTCCGTGACCTCTATGACTCTTGTTGACCCCCTGACCCCATATCACATCACATGACCCATAAGACATCACGTGACCCCTCTATGACCCTATACGACCCCAAGGACCTCCATGACCCTCCACGATCCCATACTCCTCCATGACCTCCATGCCTCCTGTTGACCCTCTGACCCCATATGACGTCACATGACCCATATGACATCACGTGACCCCCTGGTGACCCCATATGACCCCACAGAGCTCCATGGTTCTCCATGATCCCATACTCCTCCATGTCCCCCCCTTGACCCCCATGACTCCTGTTGACCCCCTGGCCCCATATGACATCATGTGACCCACGTGACCCCTTGGTGACCCCTTCACCCCCCCCCCACAACAGGGCGGTGGGGGCGGGGCAGACGGTCCGGCTGCGGCAGCCGGTGGTTCCCCTCCGGCCTGGTCTCCGTCGCTTGGCGGCCGCCCTGGAGAGCCCTCGTCTGGCCACCCTGCATGGCTCCCTCCAACTGGACGTGGCCCCCGCCCCCACTGGGAGCACTGGGAACGACGCTGGCCCCGTCCCCGCCCCTCCCCGAGGCCGCAGGAGGGGGAGGCGCAGCGGGGCAACCAGTGCCGGCAGCACTGGGGGGTGATGAGGGGGACTGGGAGCACTGGGAGGGGGACTGGGGGCACTGGGAGAAGGATGGGGAAGCATTGGGGGCACTGGGAAGGGGACTGGGGGCACTGGGAAGGGGACTGGGGGCACTGGGAAGGGGACTGGGGGCACTGGGAGAAGGATGGGGAAGCATTGGGGGCACTGGGAGGGTGACTGGGGGCACTGGGAAGGGGACTGGGGGCACTGGGAGAAGGATGGGGAAGCATTGGGGGCACTGGGAGGGTGACTAGGGGCACTGGGACAAGATGGGGAAGCATTTGGAACACTAGGAGGGGGACTGAGGGCACTGGGAAGGGGACTGGGGGCACTGGGAGAAGGATGGGGAAGCATTGGGGGCACTGGGAGGGTGACTGGGGGCACTGGGAGAAGGATGGAGAAGCATTGGGAGCACTGGGAGGGTGACTGGGGGCACTGGGAGAAGGATGGGGAAGCATTGGGAGCACTGGGAGGGGGACTGGGGGCACGGGGAAGGGTTAAAGGGTCCTGTGATCACATTGTGGTCCTACTGGGAGCACTGGGAGGGGGACTGGGGGCACTGGGAGGGGGACAGGGTGACTGGCGGCACTGGGAATGGGAACTGGGGGCACTGGTCTGCTCCCTCCACGCCCATAAATAAAGTCCACGTTGGAACCAGAGTCTCGGTGGTGTCATTGGGATGAGGACTGGGAGCACTGGGAGGGGATCGACAGGAACTTCTGGAGACCCAGAACCTTCCAGAGACCCTCAGGACCCTGGGATTTGGGTTAGGGTTAGGGTTAAGATTAGGGTTAAGGTTAGGGTTAGGGTTAGTGTTAGGGTTAGGGTTTAGGGTTATGGTTGGGTTAGGGTTAAGGTTAGGGTTAAGGTTAGGTTTAGGTGTTCGGGCTTGGGTTAGGGTTAAGGTTAGGGTTAGGGTCCCCAGATCCTTCTAGAGCCCACAGGACCCTTCTAACGACCCCCAGACCCTTCTGGAGCCCCCAGAATACATATTACCACAAAGACGGAAACGGAAAAATAACTGTGGACAACACACTCAAGTCCAGACACTCAAGACTGAAAACCACAAGAGAAGAGAACTGGAAGAAAAAGGGAAATTTGTCCAGAGGTGGCACAGAAAAGAAATTGTCTGGGAGTCTAGATAATGAAAGGAAACAGAAGGCTCATTTTGAAAACGTTTGCTATTTAGTCCCAGCACTAAATCCCAAGAACACGGCAGTGGAAGCACCTCCTTTCGGGGAAGGATCCTTTCAGGCAGTGGGTGCTGTGGTTCTCACTAAGAATTATAATCGGAATTAATGAAACTCAGCTGCTCCCCAGGTCCTATTTCTCCCTCTGAGGGGGTTCACCTGGCCTCGTTCACAAGTGGTTGTGATGAAGTCCCAGGGGCTGGAGAAGCCCCAGGCCTTGCCTCAGGCTAGTCCTTCAGCCTCATGTTTTCCTTGAGATCAGAGCTTTGCTGCTGCTGCTTCAACTTTCTGGAGCTTTTGAGGAGGAGATGCTAGAATGGTAAGTGTTTTTTTTTTGTTGTTGTTGTTGTTTTTACAGCATCTGTCTATGTTTAGTTATTTTTTGTTATTCAGGTGTATGGTTTGGTTTCAGAATCATAGAAGTGCTAGGTTGGAAGAGACCCACTGGATCATCGAGTCCAACCATTGCTATCAAACACTAAGCCGTGTCCCTCAGGACCTCCTCTACCTGTCCCTTAAACATCTCCAGGGAAGGGGAATCTTAACCACCTCCCTGGGCAGCCTGTCCCAATGCCCCTTTCTGTGAAAAGCTGCTTCCTGATGTCCTAAAGCCTAAATCTCCCCTGGTGGAGCATCAAAAGGACCCCCAGACCCTTCCTAGAGACCCTCAGGACAGTTCTAAATGCCGCAGACCCTTCTAGAGACCCCCCAGGACCCTTCTCAATGCCCCAAGATCCTATTAGAGACACCCGAACCCTTCTAAAGGCCCCTGGGTTAGGTTTAGGCTTCGGGTTAAGGAAAGGTTTAGGGTTAGGATTATGTATAGGACTCTTCTAAAGGCCCCCAGAGCCTTCTAGAGGCCACTGGGATGCTTCTAAAGGCCCCCAGACCCTTCTAGAAAGCCCAAGGACCCTTCTAGAGTTATTCAGAGCCCATCTAAAGGCTCACAGATCCTTCTAGATATCCACCCAAGACCATTATAAATGGACCCTTCTATATAAAAGGACCTTTCTAATGCCCCTCAGGGCTTTTCTAAATGCCCCCAGACCCTTCTAGAGTCACTCAGAGGCTTTCTAAAGGCTCCCAGACCAATCTAGAGCCCCTCAAGACCCTTCTAAAGTCCCCCAGACCCTGCTAATGCCCCTGAAAGCCTTTCTAAAGGCCCCCAGATCCTTCCAGAGCCCCTCAGGACATTTCTAAAGGCCCCCAGACCCTTCTAGAGCCCCTCAGGGCCTTTTAAAAAGGCCTCCAGACCCTTCTAGATCCCCTCGGGGCCTTTCTAAAGGCCCCCAGACCCTTGTAATGCCGCTCAGGACTTTTTAAGGGACCCCAGACCATTCTAATGCCCCTCAGGGCCTTTCTAAAGGCACCCAGACCCTTATAATGCCCCTCGTGGCTTATCTAAATCCCCCCAGACCCTTGTAATGCCCCTCAGGGCCTTTCTAAAGGCCCCCAGACCCTTCTAGAGCCCCTAAGGACCGTTCTAAAGGTCCCCAGACCCTTCTAATGCCCCTCAGGGACTTTCTAAAGGCCAGCAGACCCTTCAAGAGCCCCTAAGGTCCTTTGTAAAGACCCCCAGACCATTCTAATGCCACTCAGGGACTATCTAAAGGCCCCCAGACGCTTCTAATGCCCCTCAGGACCCTTCTAATGGCCCCCAGACCATTCTAGAGCCCCTGAAGACCTCAGGGACTTTCTAAAGGCCTCGAGACCCTTGTAATTCCCCTGTGGGACTTTCTAAAGTCCCCTGGACCCTTCTAGAGTCTCTCAGGGTCCTCATAATTCCCCGCAGACCCTTCTAGAGCCCCTCAGGACCATTCTAAAGGTCCCAGGAATATTCTAATGCCCCTCAGGGCCTTTATAAAGGCGCGCATACCCTTCTAATGCCCCTCAGGACATTTCTAAAGGCCCCCAGACCCTGCTAATTCCACTCAGGGCTTTTATAAGGGCCACAAGACCCTTCTAATGCCTCTCAGGACCATTATAAAGGCACCCAGACCCTTCTAGAGCCTCTCAGGACAGTTTTAAATGCCTCCAGACCCTTCTAGACCCCCTCAGGACCATTCTAAAGGCCCCCAGACCCTTCTAATGCCCCTCAGGACCCTTCTAAAGGACCCCAGACCCTTCTAATGAACTCAGGGCCTTTCTAAAGTACCCCAGACACTTCTAGAACCTCTCAGGGCCTTTCTAAAGGCCCCCAGACCGTTCTAGAGCCCCTCAGGACATTTCTAAAGGCACCCAGACCCTTCTAATGCCACTCAGGGCCTTTCTAAAGGCTGCGAGACCCTTATAATCCCCCTGAGGGTCTTTAAAAAGGCCCCCAGACCCTTCTGGACCCCCTCAGGATGCTTCTAATAGCCCCCAGACCCTTCTAGAGCCCCTCAGGACACTTCTAAAAACCCTCAGACCCTTCTAATGCCCCTTAGGGCATTTATAAAGTTTCCCAGACCCTTCTAGAGCCCGTCAGGACCCTTATAAAGGCCCCCAGACCATTCTAGAGCCCCTCAGGACAATTCTAAAGTACCCCAGACAATTCTAATGCCCCACAGGGCCTTTCTAAAGGTCCCCAGAGCCTTATAGAGCCCCTGAAGACCCTTCTAAAGACCCCCAGACCCTTCTAATGCCCCTCAAGGCCATTCTAAAGTACCCCAGACACATCTAGAACCTCTCAGGGCCTTTCTATATGAACCCAGACCCTTCTAATGCCTCTCAGGGCCTTTCTAAAGGCTGCGAGACCCTTATAATCCCCCTGAGGTCCTTTAAAAAGGACCCCAGACCCTTCTGGACCCCCTCAGGACGCTTCTAATAGCCTCCAGACCTTTGTAATGACCCTCAGGGCCTTTCTAAAGGCCTCCACACCATTCTAATGACCCTCAAGACCCATGTAAAGGCCCCCAGACCCTTCTAGATTGCCTCAGGACCCATCTAAAAGCCCCCAGAGCCTTCTAATGCCTTTCAGGACCCTTATGAAGGCCACAAGACCCTTCTAATGCCCCTCAGGACACCTCTAAAGGCCCCCAGACCCTTCTAATGCCCCACAGGGCCTTTCTAAAGGTCCCCAGACCCTTCTAGAGCCCCTGAAGACCCTTCTAAAGGCCCCTAGACCCTTATAGAGCCCCTCAGGACCCTTCTAAAGTACCCCAGACCCTGCTAATTCCCCTCAGGGCTTTTATAAGGGCACCCAGAGCCTTCTAATGCCCCTCAGGACCCTTATAAAGGCACCCAGACCCTTCTAGAGCCTCTCAGGACAGTTTTAAATGCCTCCAGACCCTTCTAGACCCACTCAGGACCATTCTAAAGGATCCCGGACCCTTCTAATGCCCCTCAGGACCCTTCTAAAGGCCCCCAGACCCTTCTAATGCCCCTCAGGGCCTTTCTAAAGTACCCCAGACACATCTAGTACCTCTCAGGGCCTTTCTATATGACCCCAGACCCTTGTAATGCCCCTCAGGACACTTCTAAAGGCCCCCAGACCCTTCTAGAGCCCCTCAGGACATTTCTAAAGGCACCCAGACCCTTCTAATGCCACTCAGGGCCTTTCTAAAGGCTACGAGACCCTTATCATCCGCCTGAGGGTTTTTAAAAAGCCCCCCAGACCCATCTGGACCCCCTCAGGACGCTTCTAATAGCCCCCAGACCCTTCTAGAGCCCCTAAGGGCCTTTCTAAAGGCCTCCACACCCTTCTAATGACCCTCAAGACCCATGTAAAGGCCCCCAGACCCTTCTAGATTGCCTCAGGACCCATCTAAAAGCCCCCAGACCCTTCTAATGCCTTTCAGGGCCTTTCTAAAGGCCTCCACACCCTTCTAATGACCCTTAAGACCCATGTAAAGGCCCCTAGACCCTTCTAGATTGCCTCAGGACCCATCAAAAAGCCCCCAGACCGTTCTAATGCCTTTCAGGACCCTTATGAAGGCCACAAGACCCTTCTAATGCCCCTCAGGACCTTTCTAAAGGCCCTCAGACCCTTCTAATGCCCCTCAGGACCCTTATAAAGGCACCCAGACCCTTCTAGAGCCTCTCAGGACAGTTTTAAATGCCTCCAGACCATTCTAGACCCCCTCAGGAGCATTCTAAAGGCACCCAGACCCTTGTAATGCCCCTCAAGACCTTTCTAAAGGCCCCCATACCCTTCTAATGCCCCTCAGGACATTTCTAAAGGCCTCCAGACCCTTCTAGAGCCCCTCAGGACAATTCTAAAAGCACCCAGACCCTTCTAATGCCACTCAGGGCCTTTCTAAATGCCTCCACACCCTTCTAATGACCTTCAAGACCCATGTAAAAGCCCCCAGACCCTTCTAGATTGCCTCAGGACTTATCTAAAAGCCCCCAGACCCTTCTAATGACTTTCAGGGCCTTTCTAAAGGCCTCCACACCCTTCTAATGACCCTCAAGACCCATGTAAAGGCCCCCAGACCCTTCTAGATTGCCTCAGGACCCATCTAAAAGACCCCAGACCCTTCTAATGCCTTTCAGGACCCTTATTAAGGCCACAAGACCCTTCTAATGCCCCTCAGGACCTTTCTAAAGGCCCTCAGACCCTTCTAATGCACCTCAGGGCATTTATAAAGGTTCCCAGACCCTTCTAGAGCCCGTCAGGACCCTTATAAAGGCCCCCAGACCCTTATAGAGCCCCTCAGGACACTTCTAAATCCCGCAGACCATTCTAATGCCCGTCAGGGCCTTTCTAAAGGTCCCCAGACCCTTCTACTGCCCCTCAGGAGCATTCTAAAGGCCCCCAGACCCTTCTAATGCCCCACAGGGCCTTTCTAAAGGTCCCCAGACCCTTCTAGAGCCCCTGAAGACCCTTCTAAAGGCCCCCAGACCCTTATAGAGCCCCTCAGGACCCTTCTAAAGTCCCCCAGACCCTGCTAATTGCCCTCAGGGCTTTTATAAGGGCACCCAGACCCTTCTAATGCCCCTCAGGACCCTTATAAAGGCACCCAGACCCTTCTAGAGCCTATCAGGACAGTTTTAAATGCCTCCAGACCATTCTAGACCCCCTCAGGACCATTTTAAAGGCCCCCAGACCCTTCTAATGCCCCTCAGGACCCTTCTAAAGGCCCCCAGACCCTTCTAATGCCCCTCAGGGCCTTTCTAAAGTACCCCAGACTCTTCTAGAACCTCTGAGGGCCTTTCTATATGACCCCAGACCCTTGTAATGCCCCTCAGGGCCTTTCTAAAGGCCCCCAGACCCTTCTAATGCCCCTCAGGACATTTCTAAAGGCACCCAGACCCTTCTAATGCCACTCAGGGCCTTTCTAAAGGCCGCGAGACCCTTATAATCCCCCTGAGGGCCTTTAAAAAGGCCCCCAGACCCTTCTGGACCCCCTCTGGACGCTTCTAATAGCCCCCAGACCCTTCTGGACCCCCTCTGGACGCTTCTAATAGCCCCCAGACCCTTCTAGAGCCCCTCAGGGCCTTTCTAAAGGCCTCCACACCCTTCTAATGACCCTCAAGACCCTTGTAAAGGCCCCCAGACCCTTCTAGATTGCCTCAGGACCCATCTAAAATCCCCCAGACCCTTCTAATGCATTTCAGGGCCTTTCTAAAGGCCTCCACACCCTTCTAATGACCCTCAAGACCCATGTAAAGGCCCCTAGACCCTTCTAGATTGCCTCAGGACCCATCTAAAAGCCCCCAGACCCTTCTAATGCCTTTCAGGACCCTTCTGAAGGCCACAAGACCCTTCTAATGCCCCTCAGGACCTTTCTAAAGGCCCTCAGACCCTTCTAATGCCCCTCAGGGCATTTATAAAGGTTCCCAGACCCTTCTAGAGCCAGTCAGGACACTTATAAAGGTCCCCAGACCCTTATAGAGCCCCTCAGGAGCATTCTAAAGGCCCCCAGACCCTTCTAATGCCCGACAGGGCCTTTCTAAAGGTCCCCAGACCCTTCTAGAGCCCCTGAAGACCCTTCTAAAGTCCCCCAGACCCTGCTAATTCCACTCAGGGCTTTTATAAGGGTACCCAGACCCTTCTAAAGCCCCTCAGGACCCTTATAAAGGCACCCAGACCCTTCTAGAGCCTCTCAGGACAGTTTTAAATGCCTCCAGACCCTTCTAGAACCCCTCAGGACCATTCTAAAGGCCCCCAGACCATTCTAATGCACGTCAGGGCCTTTCTAAAGTACCCCAGACCCTTTTACTGCCCCTCAGGAGCATTCTAAAGGCCCCCAGACCATTCTAATGCCCCTCAGGGCCTTTCTAAAGGTCCCGAGACCCTTCTAGAGCCCCTGAAGACCCTTCTAAAGGCCCCCAGACCCATCTAATGCCCCTCAGGGCCTTTCTAAAGTACCCCAGACATTCTAGAACCTCTCAGGGCCTTTCTATATGACCCCAGACCCTTGTAATGCCCCTCAGGGCCTTTCTAAAGGCCCCCAGACCCTTCTAATTCCCCTCAGGACATTTCTAAAGGCCCCCAGACCCTTCAAGAGCCCCTCAGGACATTTCTAAAGGCACCCAGAACCTTCTAATGCCACTCAGGGCCTTTCTAAAGGCTGCGAGACCCTTATAATCCCCCTGAGGACCTTTAAAAAGGCCCCCAGACCCTTCTGGACCCCCTCAGGACGCTTCTAATAGACCCCAGACCCTTCTAGAGCCCCTCAGGGCCTTTCTAAAGGCCTCCACACCCTTCTAATGACCCTCAAGACCCATGTAAAGGCCCCTAGACCCTTCTAGATTGCCTCAGGACCCATCTAAAAGCCCCCAGACCCTTCTAATGCCTTTCAGGACCCTTCTGAAGGCCACAAGACCCTTCTAATGCCCCTCAGGACCTTTCTAAAGGCCCTCAGACCCTTCTAATGCACCTCAGGGCATTTATAAAGGTTCCCAGACCCTTCTAGAGCCCGTCAGGACCCTTATAAAGGCCCCCAGACCCTTATAGAGCCCCTCAGGACACTTCTAAATCCCGCAGACCATTCTAATGCCCGTCAGGGCCTTTCTAAAGGTCCCCAGACCCTTCTAGAGCCCCTGAAGACCCTTCTAAAGGCCCCCAGACCCTTATAGAGCCCCTCAGGACCCTTCTAAAGTCCCCCAGACCCTGCTAATTGCCCTCAGGGCTTTTATAAGGGCACCCAGACCCTTCTAATGCCCCTCAGGACCCTTATAAAGGCACCCAGACCCTTCTAGAGCCTCTCAGGACAGTTTTAAATGCCTCCAGACCATTCTAGACCCCCTCAGGACCATTTTAAAGGCCCCCATACACTTCTAATGCCCCTCAGGACCCTTCTAAAGGCCCCCAGACCCTTCTAATGCCCCTCAGGGCCTTTCTAAAGTACCCCAGACACTTCTAGAACCTCTCAGGGCCTTTCTATATGACCCCAGACCCTTGTAATGCCCCTCAGGGCCTTTCTAAAGGCCCCCATACCCTTCTAATGACCCTCAGGACATTTCTAATGGCCCCCAGACCCTTCAAGAGCACCTCAGGACATTTCTAAAGGCACCCAGAACCTTCTAATGCCACTCAGGTCCTTTCTAAAGGCTGCGAGACCCTTATAATCTCCCTGAGGACCTTTAAAAAGGCCCCCAGACCCTTCTGGACCCCCTCAGGACGCTTCTAATAGACCCCAGACCCTTCTAGAGCCCCTCAGGGCCTTTCTAAATGCCTCCACACCCTTCTAATGACCCTCAAGACCCATGTAAAGGCCCCCAGACCCTTCTAGATTGCCTCAGGACCCATCTAAAAGCCCCCAGATCCTTCTAATGCCTTTCAGGGCCTTTCTAAAGGCCTCCACACCCTTCTAATGACCCTCAAGACCCATGTAAAGGCCCCTAGACCCTTCTAGATTGCCTCAGGACACATCTAAAAGCCGCCAGACCCTTCTAATGCCTTTCAGGACCCTTATAAAGGCACCCAGACCCTTCTAGAGCCTCTCAGGACAGTTTTAAAAGCCTCCAGACCCTTCTAGACCCCCTCAGGACCATTCTAAAGGCCCCCAGACCTTTCTAATGCCCCGCAGGGCCTTTCTAAATTACCCCAGACACTTCTAGAACCTCTGAGGGCCTTTCTATATGAACCCAGACCTTTGTAATGCATCTAAGGGCCTTTCTAAAGGCCCCCACACCCTTCTAATGACCCTCAGGACATTTCTAAAGGCACCCAGACCCTTCTAATGCCACTCAGTGCCTTTCTAAAGGCCTCCACACCCTTCTAATGACCCTCAAGACCCATGTAAAGGCCCCCAGACCCTTCTAGATTGCCTCAGGACCCATCTAAAAGACCCCAGACCCTTCTAATGCCTTTCAGGACCCTTATGAAGGCCACAAGACCCTTGTAATGCCCCTCAGGACCTTTCTAAAGGCCCTCAGACCCTTTTAATGCCCCTCAGGGCATTTAGAAAGGTTCCCAGACCCTTTTAGAGCCCGTCAGGACCCTTATAAAGGCCCCCAGACCATTCTAGAGCCCCTCAGGACACTTCTAAAGGCCCGCAGACCATTCTAATGCCCGTCAGGGCCTTTATAAAGGCCCCCAGACCCTTCTAATGCCCCTCAGGGCATTTATAAAGGCCCCCAGACCATTCTAATGCCCCTCAGGGCATTTATAAAGGTTCCCAGACCCTTCTAGAGCCCCTCAGGACACTTATAAAGGTCCCCAGACCCTTCTACTGCCCCTCAGGAGCATTCTAAAGGCCCCCAGACCCTTCTAATGCCCCACAGGGCCTTTCTAAAGGTCCCCCAGACACTTATAGAGCCCCTCAGGACACTTCTAATGTCCCCCAGACCCTGCTAATTCCCCTCAGGGCTTTTATAAGGGCCACAAGACCCTTCTAATGCCCATCAGGACCCTTATAATGGCACCCAGACCCCTCTAGAGCCTCTCAGGGCAGTTTTAAATGCCTCCAGACCCTTCTGGACCCCCTCAGGACACTTCTAATAGACCCCAGACCCTTCTAGAGCCCCTCAGGGCCTTTCTAAAGGCCTCCACACCCTTCTAATGACCCTCAACACCCATGTAAAGGCCCCCAGACCCTTCTAGATTGCCTCAGGACCCATCTAAAAGCCCCCAGACCCTTCTAATGCCCCTCAGGGCATTTATAAAGGTTCCCAGACCCTTCTAGAGCCCGTCAGGACCCTTATAAAGGCCCCCAGACCATTCTAGAGCCCCTCAGGACACTTCTGAAGGCCCGCAGACCATTCTAATGCCCGTCAGGGCCTTTATAAAGGTCCCCAGACCCTTCTCCTGCCCCTCAGGAGCATTCTAAAGGCCCCCAGACCCTTCTAATGCCCCACAGGGCCTTTCTAAAGGTCCCCAGACCCTTCTAGAGCCCCTGAAGACCCTTCTAAAGGCCCCCAGACCCTTATAGAGCCCCTCAGGACCCTTCTAAAGTCCCCCAGACCCTGCTAATTCCCCTCAGGGCTTTTATAAGGGCACCCAGAATCTTCTAATGCCCCTCAGGACCCTTATAAAGCCACACAGACCCTTCTAGAGCCTCTCAGGACAGTTTTAAATGCGTCCAGACCCTTCTAGACCCCCTCAGGACCATTCTAAAGGCACCCAGACACTTCTAATGCCACTCAGGGCCTTTCTAAAGGCCGCGAGACCCTTATAATCCCCCTGAGGGCCTTTAAAATTCCCCCAGACCCTTCTGGACCCTCTCAGGACGCTTCTAATAGCCCCCAGACCCTTCTAGAGCCCCTCAGGGCCTTTCTAAAGGCCTCCACACCCTTCTAATGACCCTCAAGACCCATGTAAAGGCCCCCAGACCCTTCTAGAATGCCTCAGGACCCATCTAAAAGCCCCCAGACCCTTCTAATGCCTTTCAGGGCCTTTCTAAAGGCCTCCACACCCTTCTAATGACTCTCAAGACCCATGTAAAGGCCCCTAGACCCTTCTAGATTGCCTGAGGACCCATCTAAAAGCCCTCAGACCCTTCTAATGCCTTTCAGGACCCTTATGAAGGCCACAAGACCCTTCTAATGCCCCTCAGGATCTTTCTAAAGGCCCTCAGACCCTTCTAATGCCCCTCAGGGCATTTATAAAGGTTCCCAGACCCTTCTAGAGCCCGTCAGGACCCTTATAAAGGCCCCCAGACCATTCTAGAGCCCCTCAGGACCCTTCTAAAGGCCCCCAGACCCTGCTAATTCCCCTCAGGGCCTTTATAAGGGCAGCCAGACCCTTCTAATGCCCCTCAGGACCCTTATAAAGGCACCCAGACCCTTCTAGAGCCTCTCAGGACAGTTATAAATGCCTCCAGACCCTTCTAGACACACTCAGGACCATTCTAAAGGCCCCCAGACCCTTCTAATGCCCCTCAGGGCCTTTCTAAAGGCCCCCATACCCTTCTAATGCCCCTCAGGTCATTTCTAAAAGGCACCCAGACCCTTCTAATGCCACTCAGGGCCTTTCTAAAATACGCGAGACCCTTATAATCCTCCTGAGGGCCTTTAAAAAGGCCCCCAGACCCTTCTGGACCCCCTCAGGACGCTTCTAATAGCCCCAGACCCTTCTAGAGCCCCTCAGGGCCTTTCTAAAGGACTCCACACCCATCTAAAGACCCTCAAGACCCATGTAAAGGCCGCCAGACCCTTCTAGATTGCCTTAGGACCCATCTAAAAGCACCCAGACCCTTCTAATGCCATTTAGGGCCTTTCTAAAGGCCTCAACACCCTTCTAATGACCCTCAAGACCCATGTAAAGGCCGCCAGACCCTTCTAGATTGCCTCAGGACCCTTCTAAAAGCCCCCAGACCCTTCTAATGCCTTTCAGGGCCTTTCTAAAGGCCTCCACACCCTTCTAATGACCCTCAAGACCCATGTAAATGCCCCTAGACCCTTCTAGATTGCCTCAGGACCCATCTAAAAGCCCCCAGACCCTTCTAATGCCTTTCAGGGCCTTTCTAAAGGCCTCCACACCCTTCTAATGACCCTCAAGACCCATGTAAAGGCCCCCAGACCCTTCTAATGCCTTTCAGGACCATTATGAAGGCCACAAGACCCTTCTAATGCCCCTCAGGACCTTTCTAAATGCCCTCAGACCCTTCTAATACCCCTCAGGGCATTTATAAAGGTTCCCAGACCCTTCTAGAGCCCGTCAGGACCCTTATAAAGGACCCCAGACCATTCTAGAGCCCCTCAGGACACTTCTAAAGGCCCGCAGACCATTCTAATGCCCGTCAGGGCCTTTATAAAGGTCCCCAGACCCTTCTACTGCCCCTCAGGAGCATTCTAAAGGCCCCCAGACCCTTCTAATGCCCCACAGGGCCTTTCTAAAGGTCCCCAGACCCTTCTAGAGCCCCTGAAGACCCTTCTAAAGGCCCCCAGACCCTTATAGAGCCCCTCAGGACCCTTCTAAAGTCCCCCAGACCCTGCTAGTTCCCCTCAGGGCTTTTATAAGGGCACCCAGAATCTTCTAATGCCCCTCAGGACCCTTATAAAGGCACCCAGACCCTTCTAGAGCCTCTCAGGGCAGTTTTAAATGCCTCCAGACCCTTCTAGACCCCCTCAGGACCATTCTAAAGGCACCCAGACCCTTCTAATGCCCCTCAGGGGCTTTCTAAAGTAAACCAGACACTTCTAGAACCTCTCAAGGCCTTTCTATAAGAACCCAGACCCTTGTAATGCCACTCAGAGCCTTTCTAAAGGCCGCAAGACCCTTATAATCCCCCTGAGGGCCTTTAAAAGGCCCCCAGACCCTTCTGGACCCCCTCAGGACACTTCTAATAGCCCCCAGACCCTTCTAGAGCCCCTCAAGACCCTTCTAAAGGCCCCCAGACCCTTATAGAGCCCCCTCAGGACCCTTCTAAAGGACCCCAAACCCTGCTAATTCCCCTCAGGGCTTTTATAAGGGCACCCAGACCCTTCTAATGCCCCTCAGGACCCTTATAAAGGCACCCAGACCATTCTAGAGCCTCTCAGGACAGTTTTAAATGCGTCCAAACCCTTCTAGACCCACTCAGGACCATTCTAAAGGCCCCCAGACCTTTCTAATGCCCCTCAGGGCCTTTCTAAAGGCCCCCATACCCTCCTAATGCCCCTCAGGTCATTTCTAAAGGCAACCAGACCCTTCTAATGCCACTCAGGGCCTTTCTAAAGGCCGCGAGACCCTTATAATCCCCCTGAGGGCCTTTAAAAAGGCCCCCAGACCCTTCTGGACGCCCTCAGGACGCTTCTAATAGCCCCCAGACCCTTCTAGAGCCCCTCAGGGCCTTTCTAAAGGCCTCCACACCCTTCTAATGACCCTCAAGACCCATGTAAAGGCCCCCAGGCCCTTCTAGATTGCCTCAGGACCCATCTAAAAGCACCCAGACACTTCTACTGCCATTCAGGGCCTTTCTAAAGGCCTCCACACCCTTCTAATGACCCTCAAGACCCATGTAAAGGCCCCCAGACCATTCTAGATTGCCTCAGGACCCATCTAAAAGCCCCAAGACCCTTCCAATGCCTTTCAGGACCATTATGAAGGCCACAAGACCTTCTAATGCCCCTCAGGACCTTTCTAAAGGCCCTCAGACCCTTCTAATGCCCCTCAGGGCATTTATAAAGGTCCCCAGACCCTTCTAGAGCCCCTCAGGACACTTCTAAAGGCCCGCAGACCATTCTAATGCCCGTCAGCGCCTTTCTAAAGGTCCCCAGACCCTTCTACTGCCCCTCAGGAGCATTTTAAAGGCCCCCAGACCCTTCTAATGCCCCACAGGGCCTTTCTAAAGGTCCCCAGACCCTTATAGAGCCCCTCAGGACCCTTCTAAAGTCCCCCAGACCCTGCTAGTTCCCCTCAGGGCTTTTATAAGGGCACCCAGAATCTTCTAATGCCCCTCAGGACCCTTATAAAGGCACCCAGACCCTTCTAGAGCCTCTCAGGACAGTTTTAAATGCCTCCAGACCAATCTAGAACCCCTCAGGACCATTCTAAAGGACCCCAGACCCTTCTAATGCCCCCCAGGGCCTTTCTAAAGTACCCCAGACACTTCTAGAACCTTTCAGGGCCTTTCTATATGACCCCAGACCCTTGTAATGCCACTCAGGGCCTTTCTAAAGGCCGCGAGACCCTTATAATCCCCCTGAGGGCCTTTAAAAATGCCCCCAGACCCTTCTGGACGCCCTCAGGAAGCTTCTAATATCCCCCAGACCCTTCTAGAGCCCCTCAGGGCCTTTCTAAAGGCCTCCACACCCTTCTAATGACCCTCAAGACCCATGTAAAGGTCGCCAGACCATTCTAGATTGCCTCAGGACCCATCTAAAAGCCACCAGACCCTTCTAATGCCTTTCAGGGCCTTTCTAAAGGCCTCCACACCCTTCTAATGACCCTCAAGACCCATGTAAAGGCCCCTAGACCCTTCTAGATTGCCTCAGGACCCATCTAAAAGCACCCAGACCATTCTAATGCCTTTCAGGACCCTTATGAAGGCCACAAGACCTTTCTGATGCCCCTCAGAATCTTTCTAAAGGCCCTCAGACCCTTCTAATGCCCCTCAGGCCATATATAAAGGTTCCCAGACCCTTCTAGAGCCGATCAGGACACTTATAAATGTCCCCAGACCCTTCTACTGCCCCTCAGGAGCATTCTAAAGGCCCTCAGACCCTTCTACTGCCCCTCAGGAGCATTCTAAAGGCCCTCAGACCCTTCTAATGCCCCTCAGGGCATTTATAAAGGTTCCCAGACCCTTCTAGAGCCCGTCAGGACCCTTATAAAGGCACTCAGACCATTCTCATGCCCCACAGGGCCTTTCTAAAGGTCCCCAGACCCTTCTACTGCCCCTGAAGAGCATTCTAAAGGCCCCCAGACCCTTCTAATGCCCCACAGGGCCTTTCTAAATGTCCCCAGACCCTTCTAGAGCCCCTGAAGACCCTTCTAAAGGCCCCCAGACCCTTATAGAGCCCTTCAGGACCCTTCTAAAGTCCCCCAGACCCTGCTAGTTCCCCTCAGGGCTTTTATAAGGGCACCCAGAATCTTCTAATGCCCCTCAGGACCCTTATAAAGGCACCCAGACCCTTCTAGAGCCTCTCAGGACAGTTTTAAATGCCTCCAGACCCTTCTAGAACCCCTCAGGACCATTCTAAAGGATCCCAGACCCTTCTAATGCCACTCAGGGCCTTTCTAAAGTACCCCAGACACTTCTAGAACCTCTCAGGGCCTTTCTATATGACCCCAGACCCTTGTAATGCCACTCAGGGCCTTTCTAAAGTCCGCGAGACCCTTATAATCCCCCTGAGGGCCTTTAAAAAGGCCCCCAGACCCTTCTGGACCCCCTCAGGAAGCTTCTAATAGCCCCCAGACCCTTCTAGAGCCCCTCAGGGCCTTTCTAAAGGCCTCCACACCCTTCTAATGACCCTCAAGACCCATGTAAAGGCCCCTAGACCCTTCTAGATTGCCTCAGGACCCATCTAAAAGCCCCCAGACCCTTCTAATGCCTTTCAGGACCCTTATGAAGGCCACAAGACCTTTCTGATGCCCCTCAGAACCTTTCTAAAGGCCCTCAGACCCTTCTAATGCCCCTCAGGGCATATATAAAGATTCCCAGACCCTTCTAGAGCCAGTCAGGGCACTTATAAATGTCCCCAGACCCTTCTACTGCCCCTCAGGAGCATTCTAAAGGCCCTCAGACCCTTCTAATGCCCCTCAGGGCATTTATAAAGGTTCCCAGACCCTTCTAGAGCCCGTCAGGACTTTTATAAAGGCACGCAGACCATTCTAATGCCCCACAGGGCCTTTCTAAAGGTCCCCAGACCCTTCTACTGCCCCTGAAGAGCATTCTAAAGGCCCCCAGACCCTTCTAATGCCCCACAGGGCCTTTCTAAAGGTCCCCAGACCCTTCTAGAGCCCCTGAAGACCCTTCTAAAGGCCCCCAGACCCTTATAGAGCCCTTCAGGACCCTTCTAAAGTCCCCCAGACCCTGCTAGTTCCCCTCAGGGCTTTTATAAGGGCACCCAGAATCTTCTAATGCCCCTCAGGACCCTTATAAAGGCACCCAGACCTTTCTAGAGACCCTCAGGACAGTTTTAAATGCCTCCAGACCCTTCTAGAACCCCTCAGGACCATTCTAAAGGACCCCAGACCCTTCTAATGCCACTCAGGGCCTTTCTAAAGTACCCCAGACACTTCTAGAACCTCTCAGGGCCTTTCTATATGACCCCAGACCCTTGTAATGCCACTCAGGGCCTTTCTAAAGGCCGCGAGACCCTTATAATCCCCCTGAGGGCCTTTAAAAAGGCCCCCAGACCCTTCTGGACCCCCTCAGGAAGCTTCTAATAGCCCCCAGACCCTTCTAGAGTCCCTCAGGGCCTTTCTAAAGGCCTCCACACCCTTCGAATGACCCCCAAGATCAATGTAAAGGCCCCTAGACCCTTCTAGATTGCCTCAGGACCCATCTAGAAGCCCCCAGACCCTTCTAATGCCTTTCAGGACCCTTATGAAGACCACAAGACCTTTCTAATGCCCCTCAGGACCTTTCCAAAGGCCCTCAGACCCTTCTAATGCCCCTCAGGGCATTTATAAAGGTTCCCAGACCCTTCTAGAGCCCGTCAGGGCCCTTATAAAGGCCCCCAGACCATTCTAGAGCCCCTCCGGACACTTCTAAATCCCGCAGACCATTCTAATGCCCGTCAGGGCCTTTATAAAGGTCCCCAGACCCTTCTACTGCCCCTCAGGAGCATTCTAAAGGCACCCAGACCCTTCTAATGCCCCTCAGGGCCTTTCTAAAGTAAATCAGACACTTCTAGATCCTCTCAGGGCCTTTCTATATGAACCCAGACCCTTGTAATACCCCTCAGGGCCTTTCTAAAGGCCCCCAGACCCTTCTAATGCCCCTCAGGACCCTTATAAAGGCACCCAGACCTTTCTAGAGCCTCTCAGGACAGTTTTAAATGCCTCCAGACCCTTCTAGACCCCCTCAGGACATTTCTAAAGGCACCCAGACCCTTGTAATGCCACTCAGGGCCTTTCTAAATGCTGCGAGACCCTTATCATCCCCCTGAGGGCCTTTAAAAAGGCCCCCAGACCCTTCTGGACCCCCTCAGAACGCTTCTAATAGCCCCCAGACCCTTCTAGAGCCCCTCAGGGCCTTTCTAAAGGCTTCCACACCCTTCTAATGACCCTCAAGACCCATGTAAAGGCCCCCAGACCCTTCTAGATTGCCGAAGGACCCATCTAAAAGCCCCCAGACCCTTCTAATGCCTTTCAGGGCCTTTCTCAAGGCCTCCACACCCTTCTAATGACACTCAAGACCCATGTAAAGGCCCCTAGACCCTTCTAGATTGCCTCAGGACCCATCTAAAAGCCCCCAGACCCTTCTAATGCCTTTCAGAACCTTTCTAAAGGCCCTCAGACCCTTCTAATGCCTCTCAGGACCCTTATAAAGGCACCCAGACCCTTCTAGAGCCCCTCAGGACACTTCTATAAGGCCCGTAGACCCTTCTAGTGCCTGTCAGGGCCTTTATAAAGGTCCCCACACCCTTCTACTGCCCCTCAGGAGCATTCTAAAGGCCCCCAGACCCTTCTAATGCCCCACAGGGCCTTTCTAAAGGTCCCCAGACCCTTCTAGAGCCCCTGAAGACCCTTCTAAAGGCCCCCAGACCCTTATAGAGCCCCTCAGGACCCTTCTAAAGTCCCCCAGACCCTGCTAGTTCCCCTCAGGGCTTTTATAAGGGCACCCAGACCCTTCTAATGCACCTCAGGACCCTTATAAAGGCACCCAGACCCTTCTAATGCACCTCAGGACCCTTATAAAGGCACCCAGACCCTTCTACTGCCCCTGAAGAGCATTCTAAAGGCCCCCAGACCCTTCTAATGCCCCACAGGGCCTTTCTAAATGTCCCCAGACCCTTCTAGAGCCCCTGAAGACCCTTCTAAAGGCCCCCAGACCCTTATAGAGCCCTTCAGGACCCTTCTAAAGTCCCCCAGACCCTGCTAGTTCCCCTCAGGGCTTTTATAAGGGCACCCAGAATCTTCTAATGCCCCTCAGGACCCTTATAAAGGCACCCAGACCCTTCTAGAGCCTCTCAGGACAGTTTTAAATGCCTCCAGACCCTTCTAGAACCCCTCAGGACCATTCTAAAGGATCCCAGACCCTTCTAATGCCACTCAGGGCCTTTCTAAAGTACCCCAGACACTTCTAGAACCTCTCAGGGCCTTTCTATATGACCCCAGACCCTTGTAATGCCACTCAGGGCCTTTCTAAAGTCCGCGAGACCCTTATAATCCCCCTGAGGGCCTTTAAAAAGGCCCCCAGACCCTTCTGGACCCCCTCAGGAAGCTTCTAATAGCCCCCAGACCCTTCTAGAGCCCCTCAGGGCCTTTCTAAAGGCCTCCACACCCTTCTAATGACCCTCAAGACCCATGTAAAGGCCCCTAGACCCTTCTAGATTGCCTCAGGACCCATCTAAAAGCCCCCAGACCCTTCTAATGCCTTTCAGGACCCTTATGAAGGCCACAAGACCTTTCTGATGCCCCTCAGAACCTTTCTAAAGGCCCTCAGACCCTTCTAATGCCCCTCAGGGCATATATAAAGATTCCCAGACCCTTCTAGAGCCAGTCAGGGCACTTATAAATGTCCCCAGACCCTTCTACTGCCCCTCAGGAGCATTCTAAAGGCCCTCAGACCCTTCTAATGCCCCTCAGGGCATTTATAAAGGTTCCCAGACCCTTCTAGAGCCCGTCAGGACTTTTATAAAGGCACGCAGACCATTCTAATGCCCCACAGGGCCTTTCTAAAGGTCCCCAGACCCTTCTACTGCCCCTGAAGAGCATTCTAAAGGCCCCCAGACCCTTCTAATGCCCCACAGGGCCTTTCTAAAGGTCCCCAGACCCTTCTAGAGCCCCTGAAGACCCTTCTAAAGGCCCCCAGACCCTTATAGAGCCCTTCAGGACCCTTCTAAAGTCCCCCAGACCCTGCTAGTTCCCCTCAGGGCTTTTATAAGGGCACCCAGAATCTTCTAATGCCCCTCAGGACCCTTATAAAGGCACCCAGACCTTTCTAGAGACCCTCAGGACAGTTTTAAATGCCTCCAGACCCTTCTAGAACCCCTCAGGACCATTCTAAAGGACCCCAGACCCTTCTAATGCCACTCAGGGCCTTTCTAAAGTACCCCAGACACTTCTAGAACCTCTCAGGGCCTTTCTATATGACCCCAGACCCTTGTAATGCCACTCAGGGCCTTTCTAAAGGCCGCGAGACCCTTATAATCCCCCTGAGGGCCTTTAAAAAGGCCCCCAGACCCTTCTGGACCCCCTCAGGAAGCTTCTAATAGCCCCCAGACCCTTCTAGAGTCCCTCAGGGCCTTTCTAAAGGCCTCCACACCCTTCGAATGACCCCCAAGATCAATGTAAAGGCCCCTAGACCCTTCTAGATTGCCTCAGGACCCATCTAAAAGCCCCCAGACCCTTCTAATGCCTTTCAGGACCCTTATGAAGACCACAAGACCTTTCTAATGCCCCTCAGGACCTTTCCAAAGGCCCTCAGACCCTTCTAATGCCCCTCAGGGCATTTATAAAGGTTCCCAAACCCTTCTAGAGCCCGTCAGGGCCCTTATAAAGGCCCCCAGACCATTCTAGAGCCCCTCCGGACACTTCTAAATCCCGCAGACCATTCTAATGCCCGTCAGGGCCTTTATAAAGGTCCCCAGACCCTTCTACTGCCCCTCAGGAGCATTCTAAAGGCACCCAGACCCTTCTAATGCCCCTCAGGGCCTTTCTAAAGTAAATCAGACACTTCTAGATCCTCTCAGGGCCTTTCTATATGAACCCAGACCCTTGTAATGCCCCTCAGGGCCTTTCTAAAGGCCCCCAGACCCTTCTAATGCCCCTCAGGACCCTTATAAAGGCACCCAGACCTTTCTAGAGCCTCTCAGGACAGTTTTAAATGCCTCCAGACCCTTCTAGACCCCCTCAGGACATTTCTAAAGGCACCCAGACCCTTGTAATGCCACTCAGGGCCTTTCTAAATGCTGCGAGACCCTTATCATCCCCCTGAGGGCCTTTAAAAAGGCCCCCAGACCCTTCTGGACCCCCTCAGGACGCTTCTAATAGCCCCCAGACCCTTCTAGAGCCCCTCAGGGCCTTTCTAAAGGCTTCCACACCCTTCTAATGACCCTCAAGACCCATGTAAAGGCCCCCAGACCCTTCTAGATTGCCGAAGGACCCATCTAAAAGCCCCCAGACCCTTCTAATGCCTTTCAGGGCCTTTCTCAAGGCCTCCACACCCTTCTAATGACACTCAAGACCCATGTAAAGGCCCCTAGACCCTTCTAGATTGCCTCAGGACCCATCTAAAAGCCCCCAGACCCTTCTAATGCCTTTCAGAACCTTTCTAAAGGCCCTCAGACCCTTCTAATGCCTCTCAGGACCCTTATAAAGGCACCCAGACCCTTCTAGAGCCCCTCAGGACACTTCTATAAGGCCCGTAGACCCTTCTAGTGCCTGTCAGGGCCTTTATAAAGGTCCCCACACCCTTCTACTGCCCCTCAGGAGCATTCTAAAGGCCCCCAGACCCTTCTAATGCCCCACAGGGCCTTTCTAAAGGTCCCCAGACCCTTCTAGAGCCCCTGAAGACCCTTCTAAAGGCCCCCAGACCCTTATAGAGCCCCTCAGGACCCTTCTAAAGTCCCCCAGACCCTGCTAGTTCCCCTCAGGGCTTTTATAAGGGCACCCAGACCCTTCTAATGCACCTCAGGACCCTTATAAAGGCACCCAGACCCTTCTAATGCACCTCAGGACCCTTATAAAGGCACCCAGACCCTTCTAATGCCCCTCAGGACCATTCTAAAGGCCCACAGCCGCTTCTAATGCCCCTCAGGGCCTTTCTAAAGTACCCCAGACACTTCTAGAAACTCTCAGGGCCTTTCTATATGACCCCAGACCCTTCTAATGCCACTCAGGGCCTTTCTAAAGGCCGCGAGACCCTTATAATCCCCCTGAGGGCCTTTATAAAGGCCCCCAGACCCTTCTGGACCCCCTCAGGACGCTTCTAATAGCCCCCAGACCCTTCTAGAGTCCCTCAGGGCCTTTCTAAAGGCCTCCACACCCTTCTAATGACCATCAAGACCCATGTAAAGGCCCCTAGACCCTTCTAGATTGCCTCAGGACCCATCTAAAAGCCCCCAGACCCTTCTAATGCCTTTCAGGACCCTTATGAAGGCCACAAGACCCTTCTAATGCCCCTCAGGATCTTTCTAAAGGCCCTGAGACCCTTCTAATGCCCCTCAGGGCATTTATAAAGGTTCCCAGACCCTTCTAGAGCCCGTCAGGACCCTTATAAAGGCACCCAGACCATTACAGAGCCCGTCAGGACACTTCTAAAGGCCCGCAGACCATTCTAATGCCCGTCAGGGCCTTTATAAAGGTCCCCAGACCCTTCTACTGCCCCTCAGGAGCATTCTAAAGGCCCCCAGACCCTTCTAATGCCACTCAGGGCCTTTCTAAAGTATCCCAGACACTTCTAGAAACTCTCAGGGCCTTTCTATGTGACCCCAGGCCCTTGTAATGCCACTCAGGGCCTTTCTAAAGGCCGCGAGACCCTTATAATCCCACTGAGGGCCTTTAAAAAGGCCCCCAGACCCTTCTGGACCCCCCAAAACGCTTCTAATAGCCCCCAGACCCTTCTAGAGCCCCTCAGGGCCTTTCTAAAGGTCCCCAGACCCTTCTAGAGCCCCTGAAGACCCTTCTAAAGGCCCCCAGACCCTTATAGAACCCCTCAGGACCCTTCTAAATTCCCCCAGACCCTGCTAATTCCCCTCAGGGCTTATATAAGGGCGCCCAGACCCTTCTAATGCCGCTCAGGACCCTTATAAAGGCACCCAGACCCTTCTAGAGCCCCTCAGGACACTTCTAAAGGCCAGTAGACCCTTCTAATGCCTGTCAGGGCCTTTATAAAGGTCCCCAGACCCTTCTACTGCCCAACAGGAGCATTCTAAAGGCCCCCAGACACATCTAATGCCCCACAGGGCCTATCTAAAGGTCCCCAGACCATTCTAGAGCCCCTGAAGACCCTTCTAAAGGCCCCCATACCCTGCTAATTCCCCTCAGGGCTTTTATAAGGGCACCCAGACCCTTCTAATGCCCCTCAGGACCCATAGAAAGGCACCCTAACCCTTCTAGAGATTCTCAGGACAGTTTTAAATGCCTCCAGACCCTTCTAGACCCCCTCAGGACCATTCTAAAGGCCCCCAGACCCTTCTAATGCCCCTCAGGGCCTTTCTAAAGGCCCCCATACCCTTCTAATGCCCCTCAGGTCATTTCTAAAGGCACCCAGACCCTTCTAATGCCACTCAGGGCCTTTCTAAAGGCCGCGAGACCCTTATAATCCCCCTGAGGGCCTTTAAAAAGGCCCCAGACCCTTCTGGACCCCCTCAGGACGTTTCTAATAGCCCCCAGACCCTTCTAGAGCCCCTCAGGGCCTTTCTAAAGGCATCCACACCCTTCTAATGACCATCAAGACCCATGTAAAGGCAGCCAGACCCTTCTAGATTGCCTCAGGACCCATCTAAAAGCCCCCAGACCCTTCTAATGCCCCTCAGGACCCTTCTAAAGGCCTCCACACCCTTCTAATGACCCTCAAGCTCCATGTAAAGGCCCCTAGACCCTTCTAGATTGCCTCAGGACCCATCTAAAAGCCCCCAGACCCTTCTAATGCATTTCAGGACCCTTATTAAGGCCACAAGACCCTTGTAATGCCCCTCAGGACCTTTCTAAAGGCCCTCAGACCCTTCTAATGCCCCTCAGGGCATTTATAAAGGTTCCCAGACCCTTCTAGAGCCCGTCAGGACCCTTATAAAGGTCCCCAGACCCCTCTACTGCCCCTCAGGAGCATTCTAATGGCCCCCAGACCCTTCCAATGCCCCACAGGGCCTTTCTAAAGGTCCCCAGACCCTTCTAGAGCCCCTGAAGACCCATCTAAAGGCCCCCAGACCCTTATAGAGCCCCTCAGGACCCTTCTAAAGTTCCCCAGACTCTGCTAATTCCCTTCAGGGCTTTTATAAGGGCACCCAGACCCTTGTAATGCCCCTCAGGACTCTTATAAAGGCACCCAGACCCTTCTAGAGCCTCTCAGGACAGTTTTAAATGCCTCCAGACCCTTCTAGACCCCCTCAGGACCATTCTAAAAGCCCCCAGACCCTTCTAATGCCGCTCAGGACCCTTCTAAAGGCCCCCAGACCCTTCTAATGCCCCTCAGGGCCTTTCTAAAGTACCCCAGACACTTCTAGAACCTCTCAGGGCCTTTCTATATGACCCCAGACCATTGTAATGCCCCTCAGGGCCTTTCTAAAGGCCCCCATACCCTTCTAATGCCCCTCAGGACATTTCTAAAGGCCCCCAGACCCTTCAAGAGCCCCTCAGGACATTTCTAAAGGCACCCAGAACCTTCTAATGCCACTCAGGACCTTTATAAAGGCTGGAGACCCTTATAATCCCCCTGAGGACTTTTAAAAAGGCCCCCAGACCATTCTGGACCCCCTCAGGACGCTTCTAATAGACCCCAGACCCTTCTAGAGCCCCTCAGGGCCTTTCTAAAGGCCTCCACACCCTTCTAATGACCCTCAAGACCCATGTAAAGGCCCCCAGACCCTTCTAGATTGCCTCAGGAGCCATCCAAAAGCCCCCAGACCCTTCTAATGCCTTTCAGGGACTTTCTAAAGGCCTTCACACCCTTCTAATGACCCTCAAGACCCATGTAAAGGCCCCCAGACCCTTCTAGATTGCCTCAGGACCCATCTAAAAGACCCCAGACCCTTCTAATGCCTTTCAGGACCCTTATGAAGGTCACAAGACCCTTCTAATGCCCCTCAGGACCTTTCTAAAGGCCCTCAGACCCTTCTAATGCCCCTCAGGGCATTTATAAAGGTTCCCAGACCCTTCTAGAGCCCGTCAGGACCCTTATAAAGGCCCCCAGACCATTCTAGAGCCCCTCAGGACACTTCTAAAGGCCCGCACACCATTCTAATGCCCGTCAGGGCCTTTATAAAGGTCCCCAGACCCTTCTACTGCCCCTCAGGAGCATTCTAAAGGCCCCCAGACCCTTCTAATGCCCCACAGGGCCTTTCTAAAGGTCCCCAGACCCTTCTAGAGCCCCTGAAGACCCTTCTAAAGGCCCCCAGACCCTTATAGAGCCCCTCAGGACCCTTCTAAATTCCCCCAGACCCAGCTAGTTCCCCTCAGGTCTTTTATAAGGGCACCCAGAATCTTCTAATGCCCCTCAGGACCATTATAAAGGCACCCAGACCCTTCTAGAGCCTCTCAGGACAGTTTTAAATGCCTCCAGACCCTTCTAGACCCGCTCAGGACCATTCTAAAGGCCCCCAGACCATTCTAATGCCCGTCAGGGCCTTTATAAAGGTCCCCAGACCCTTCTACTGCCCCTCAGGAGCATTCTAAAGGCCCCCATACCCTTCTAATGCCCCTCAGGTCATTTCTAAAGGCACCCAGACCCTTCTAATGCCACTCAGGGCCTTTCTAAAGGCCGCGAGACCCTTATAATCCCCCTGAGGGCCTTTAAAATGACCCCAGACCCTTCTGGACCCCCTCAGGACGTTTCTAATAGCCCCCAGACCCTTCTAGAGCCCCTCAGGGCCTTTCTAAAGGCATCCACACCCTTCTAATGACCATCAAGACGCATGTAAAGGCCGCCAGACCCTTCTAGATTGCCTCAGGACCCATCTAAAAGCCCCCAGACCCTTCTAATGCCCCTCAGGACCCTTCTAAAGGCCTCCACACCCTTCTAATGACCCTCAAGCCCCATGTAAAGGCCCCTAGACCCTTCTAGATTGCCTCAGGACCCATCTAAAAGCCCCCAGACCCTTCTAATGCATTTCAGGACCCTTATTAAGGCCACAAGACCCTTGTAATGCGCCTCAGGACCTTTCTAAAGGCCCTCAGACCCTTCTAATGCCCCTCAGGGCATTTATAAAGGTTCCCAGACCCTTCTAGAGCCCGTCAGGACCCTTATAAAGGTCCCCAGACCATTCTAGAGCCCCTCAGGACACTTCTAAAGGCCCGCAGACCATTCTAATGCCCGTCAGGGCCTTTCTAAAGGTCCCCAGACCCTTCTACTGCCCCTCAGGAGCATTCTAAAGGCACCCAGACCATTCTAATGCCCCACAGGTCCTTTCTAAAGGTCCCCCAGACCCTTATAGTGCCCCTCAGGACCCTTCTAAAGTCCCCCAGACCCTGCTAATTCCCCTCAGGGCTTTTATAAGGGCCACAAGACCCTTCTAATGCCCCTCAGGACCCTTATAAAGGCACCCAGACCCCTCTAGAGCCTCTCAGGACAGTTTTAAATGCCTCCAGACCCTTCTAGACCCCCTCAGGACCATTCTAAAAGCCCCCAGACCCTTCTAATGCCGCTCAGGACCCTTCTAAAGGCCCCCAGACCCTTCTAATGCCCCTCAGGGCCTTTCTAAAGTACCCCAGAAACTTCTAGAACCTCTCAGGGCCTTTCTATATGACCCCAGACCCTTGTAATGCCCCTCAGGGCCTTTCTAAAGGCCCCCATACCCTTCTAATGCCCCTCAGAACATTTCTAAAGGCCCCCAGACCCTTCAAGAGCCCCTCAGGACATTTCTAAAGGCACCCAGAACCTTCTAATGCCACTCAGGACCTTTCTAAAGGCTGCGAGACCATTATAATCCCCCTGAGGACCTTTAAAAAGGCCCCCAGACCCTTCTGGACCCCCTCAGGACGCTTCTAATAGACCCCAGACCCTTCTAGAGCCCCTCAGGGCCTTTCTAAAGGCCTCCACACCCATCTAATGACCCTCAAGACCCATGTAAAGGCCCCCAGACCCTTCTAGATTGCCTCAGGACCCATCCAAAAGCCCCCAGACCCTTCTAATGCCTTTCAGGGCCTTTCTAAAGGCCTCCACACCCTTCTAATGACTCTCAAGACCCATGTAAAGGCCCCTAGACCCTTCTAGATTGCCTCAGGACCCATCTAAAAGACCCCAGACCCTTCTAATGCCTTTCAGGACCCTTATGAAGGTCACAAGACCCTTCTAATGCCCCTCAGGACCTTTCTAAAGGCCCTCAGACCCTTCTAATGCCCCTCAGGGCATTTATAAAGGCTCCCAGACCCTTCTAGAGCCCGTCAGGACCCTTATAAAGGCCCCCAGACCATTCTAGAGCCCCTCAGGACACTTCTAAAGGCCCGCAGACCATTCTAATGCCCGTCAGGGCCTTTATAAAGGTCCCCAGACCCTTCTCCTGCCCCTCAGGAGCATTCTAAAGGCCCCCAGACCCTTCTAATGCCCCACAGGGCCTTTCTAAAGGTCCCCAGACCCTTCTAGAGCCCCTGAAGACCCTTCTAAAGGCCCCCAGACCCTTATAGAGCCCCTCAGGACCCTTCTAAATTCCCCCAGACCCTGCTAGTTCCCCTCAGGTCTTTTATAAGGGCACCCAGAATCTTCTAATGCCCCTAAGGACCCTTATAAAGGCACCCAGATCCTTCTAGAGCCTCTCAGGACAGTTTTAAATGCCTCCAGACCCTTCTAGACCCGCTCAGGACCATTCTAAAGGCCCCCAGACCCTTCTAATGCCCCTCAGGGAATTTATAAAGGTTCCCAGACCCTTCTAGAGCCCGTCAGGACCCTTATAAAGGCCCCCAGACCATTCTAGAGCCCCTCAGGACACTTCTAAAGGCCCGCACACCATTCTAATGCCCGTCAGGGCCTTTATAAAGGTCCCCAGACCCTTCTACTGCCCCTCAGGAGCATTCTAAAGGCCCCCATACCCTTCTAATGCCCCTCAGGTCATTTCTAAAGGCACCCAGACCCTTCTAATGCCACTCAGGGCCTTTCTAAAGGCCGCGAGACCCTTATAATCCCCCTGAGGGCCTTTAAAAAGGCCCCCAGACCCTTCTGGACCCCATCAGGACGCTTCTAATAGCCCCCAGACCCTTCTAGAGACCCTCAGGGCCTTTCTAAAGGCCTCCACACCCTTCTAATGACCCTCAAGACCCATGTAAAGGCCCCCAGACCCTTCTAGAATGCCTCAGGACCCATCTAAAAGCCCCCAGACCCTTCTAATGCCTTTCAGGGCCTTTCTAAAGGCCTCCACACCCTTCTAATGACCCTCAAGACCCATGTAAAGGCCCCTAGACCATTCTAGATTGCCTCAGGACCCATCTAAAAGCCCCCAGACCCTTCTAATGCCTTTCAGGACCCTTATGAAGGCCACAAGACCCTTCTAATGCCCCTCAGGACCTTTCTAAAGGCCCTCAGACCCTTCTAATGCCCCTCAGGGCATTTATAAAGGTTCCCAGACCCTTCTAGAGCCCGTCAGGACCCTTATAAAGGTCCCCAGACCATTCTACTGCCCCTCAGGAGCATTATAAAGGCCCACAGACCCTTCTAATGCCCCTCAGGTCATATCTAAAGGCACCCAGACTTTTCTAATGCCACTCAGGGCCTTTCTGAAGGCCGCGATACCCTTATAATCCCCCTGAGGGCCTTTAAAAAGGCACCCAGACCCTTCTGGACCCCCTCAGGACGCTTCTAATAGCCCCCAGACCCTTCTAGAGCCCCTCAGGGCCTTTCTAAAGGCCTCCACACCCTTCTAATGACCCTCAATACCCATGTAAAGCACCCAGACCCTTCTAGATTGCATAAGGACCCATCTAAAAGCCCCCAGACCCTTCTAATGCGCCTCAGGACCTTTCTAAAGGCCCTCAGACCCTTCTAATGCCCCTCAGGGCATTTATAAAGGTTCCCAGACCCTTCTAGAGCCCGTCAGGACCCTTATAAAGGTCCCCAGACCATTCTAGAGCCCCTCAGGACACTTCTAAAGGCCCGCAGACCATTCTAATGCCCGTCAGGGCCTTTCTAAAGGTCCCCAGACCCTTCTACTGCCCCTCAGGAGCATTCTAAAGGCACCCAGACCATTCTAATGCCCCACAGGTCCTTTCTAAAGGTCCCCCAGACCCTTATAGTGCCCCTCAGGACCCTTCTAAAGTCCCCCAGACCCTGCTAATTCCCCTCAGGGCTTTTATAAGGGCCACAAGACCCTTCTAATGCCCCTCAGGACCCTTATAAAGGCACCCAGACCCCTCTAGAGCCTCTCAGGACAGTTTTAAATGCCTCCAGACCCTTCTAGACCCCCTCAGGACCATTCTAAAAGCCCCCAGACCCTTCTAATGCCGCTCAGGACCCTTCTAAAGGCCCCCAGACCCTTCTAATGCCCCTCAGGGCCTTTCTAAAGTACCCCAGAAACTTCTAGAACCTCTCAGGGCCTTTCTATATGACCCCAGACCCTTGTAATGCCCCTCAGGGCCTTTCTAAAGGCCCCCATACCCTTCTAATGCCCCTCAGAACATTTCTAAAGGCCCCCAGACCCTTCAAGAGCCCCTCAGGACATTTCTAAAGGCACCCAGAACCTTCTAATGCCACTCAGGACCTTTCTAAAGGCTGCGAGACCATTATAATCCCCCTGAGGACCTTTAAAAAGGCCCCCAGACCCTTCTGGACCCCCTCAGGACGCTTCTAATAGACCCCAGACCCTTCTAGAGCCCCTCAGGGCCTTTCTAAAGGCCTCCACACCCATCTAATGACACTCAAGACCCATGTAAAGGCCCCCAGACCCTTCTAGATTGCCTCAGGACCCATCCAAAAGCCCCCAGACCCTTCTAATGCCTTTCAGGGCCTTTCTAAAGGCCTCCACACCCTTCTAATGACTCTCAAGACCCATGTAAAGGCCCCTAGACCCTTCTAGATTGCCTCAGGACCCATCTAAAAGACCCCAGACCCTTCTAATGCCTTTCAGGACCCTTATGAAGGTCACAAGACCCTTCTAATGCCCCTCAGGACCTTTCTAAAGGCCCTCAGACCCTTCTAATGCCCCTCAGGGCATTTATAAAGGCTCCCAGACCCTTCTAGAGCCCGTCAGGACCCTTATAAAGGCCCCCAGACCATTCTAGAGCCCCTCAGGACACTTCTAAAGGCCCGCAGACCATTCTAATGCCCGTCAGGGCCTTTATAAAGGTCCCCAGACCCTTCTCCTGCCCCTCAGGAGCATTCTAAAGGCCCCCAGACCCTTCTAATGCCCCACAGGGCCTTTCTAAAGGTCCCCAGACCCTTCTAGAGCCCCTGAAGACCCTTCTAAAGGCCCCCAGACCCTTATAGAGCCCCTCAGGACCCTTCTAAATTCCCCCAGACCCTGCTAGTTCCCCTCAGGTCTTTTATAAGGGCACCCAGAATCTTCTAATGCCCCTAAGGACCCTTATAAAGGCACCCAGATCCTTCTAGAGCCTCTCAGGACAGTTTTAAATGCCTCCAGACCCTTCTAGACCCGCTCAGGACCATTCTAAAGGCCCCCAGACCCTTCTAATGCCCCTCAGGGAATTTATAAAGGTTCCCAGACCCTTCTAGAGCCCGTCAGGACCCTTATAAAGGCCCCCAGACCATTCTAGAGCCCCTCAGGACACTTCTAAAGGCCCGCACACCATTCTAATGCCCGTCAGGGCCTTTATAAAGGTCCCCAGACCCTTCTACTGCCCCTCAGGAGCATTCTAAAGGCCCCCATACCCTTCTAATGCCCCTCAGGTCATTTCTAAAGGCACCCAGACCCTTCTAATGCCACTCAGGGCCTTTCTAAAGGCCGCGAGACCCTTATAATCCCCCTGAGGGCCTTTAAAATGACCCCAGACCCTTCTGGACCCCCTCAGGACGCTTCTAATAGCCCCCAGACCATTCTAGAGCCCCTCAGGGCCTTTCTAAAGGCCTCCACACCCATCTAATGACCCTCAAGACCCATGTAAAGGCCCCCAGACCCTTCTAGATTGCCTCAGGACCCATCTAAAAGACCCCAGACCCTTCTAATGCCTTTCAGGACCCTTATGAAGGCCACAAGACCCTTCTAATGCCCCTCAGGACCTTTCTAAAGGCCCTCAGACCCTTCTAATGCCCCTCAGGGCATTTATAAAGGTTCCCAGACCCTTCTAGAGCCCGTCAGGACCCTTATAAAGGCCCCCAGACCATTCTAGAGCCCCTCAGGACACTTCTGAAGGCCTGCAGACCATTCTAATGCCCGTCAGGGCCTTTATAAAGGTCCCCAGACCCTTCTACTGCCCCTCAGGAGCATTCTAAAGGCACCCAGACCCTTCTAATGCCCCACAGGTCCTTTCTAAAGGTCCCCAGACCCTTCTAGATCCCCTGAAGACCCTTCTAAAGGCCCCCAGACCCTTATAGAGCCCCTGAGGACCCTGCTAAAGTCCCCCAGACCCTGCTAGTTCCCCTCAGGTCTTTTATAAGGGCACCCAGAATCTTCTAATGCCCCTCAGGACCCTTATAAACGCACCCAGACCCTTCTAGAGCCTCTCAGGACAGTTTTAAATGCCTCCAGACCCTTCTAGACCCGCTCAGGACCATTCTAAAGGCCCCCAGACCCTTCTAATGCCCCTCAGGGCCTTTCTAAAGGCCCCCATACCCTTCTAATGCCCCTCAGGTCATTTCTAAAGGCACCCAGACCCTTCTAATGCCACTCAGGGCCTTTCTAAAGGCCGCGAGACCCTTATAATCCCCCTGAGGGCCTTTAAAAAGGCCCCCAGACCCTTCTGGACCCCATCAGGACGCTTCTAATAGCCCCCAGACCCTTCTAGAGACCCTCAGGGCCTTTCTAAAGGCCTCCACACCCTTCTAATGACCCTCAAGACCCATGTAAAGGCCCCCAGACCCTTCTAGAATGCCTCAGGACCCATCTAAAAGCCCCCAGACCCTTCTAATGCCTTTCAGGGCCTTTCTAAAGGCCTCCACACCCTTCTAATGACCCTCAAGACCCATGTAAAGGCCCCTAGACCCTTCTAGATTGCCTCAGGACCCATCTAAAAGCCCCCAGACCCTTCTAATGCCTTTCAGGACCCTTATGAAGGCCACAAGACCCTTCTAATGCCCCTCAGGACCTTTCTAAAGGCCCTCAGACCCTTCTAATGCCCCTCAGGGCATTTATAAAGGTTCCCAGACCCTTCTAGAGCCCGTCAGGACACTTATAAAGGTCCCCAGACCATTCTACTGCCCCTCAGGAGCATTATAAAGGCCCACAGACCCTTCTAATGCCCCTCAGGTCATATCTAAAGGCACCCAGACTTTTCTAATGCCACTCAGGGCCTTTCTGAAGGCCGCGATACCCTTATAATCCCCCTGAGGGCCTTTAAAAAGGCACCCAGACCCTTCTGGACCCCCTCAGGACGCTTCTAATAGCCCCCAGACCCTTCTAGAGCCCCTCAGGGCCTTTCTAAAGGCCTCCACACCCTTCTAATGACCCTCAATACCCATGTAAAGCACCCAGACCCTTCTAGATTGCATAAGGACCCATCTAAAAGCCCCCAGACCCTTCTAATGCCCCTCAGGGCCTTTCTAAAGTAAACCAGACGCTTCTAGAACCTCTCAGGGCCTTTCTATATGACCCCAGGCCCTTGTAATGCCACTCAGGGCCTTTCTAAAGGCCGCGAGACCCTTATAATCCCCTGAGGGCCTTTAAAAAGGCCCCCAGACCCTTCTGGACCCAGTCAGGACGCTTCTAATAGCCCCCAGACCCTTCTAGAGCCCCTCAGGGCCTTTCTAAAGGCCTCCACACCCTTCTAATGACCCTCAAGACCCATGTAAAGGCCCCCAGACCCTTCTAGATTGCCTCAGGACCCATCTAAAAGCCTCCAGACCCTTCTAATGCCTTTCAGGGCCTTTCTAAAGGCCTCCACACCCTTCTAATGACCCTCAAGACCCATGTAAAGGCCCCTAGACCCTTCTAGATTGTCTCAGGACCCATCGAAAAGACCCCAGACCCTTCTAATGCCTTTCAGGACCCTTATGAAGGCCACAAGACCCTTCTAATGCCCCTCAGGACCTTTCTAAAGGCCCTCAGACCCTTCTAATGCCCCTCAGGACCTTTCTAAAGGCACCCAGACCCTTCTAATTCCCCTCAGGACCTTTCTAAAGGCCCTCACACCCTTCTAATACCCCTCAGGGCATTTATAAAGGTTCCCAGACCCTTCTAGAGCACGTCAGGACCCTTATAAAGGCCCCCAGACCATTCTGAGCCCCTCAGGACACTTCCAAAGGCCCGCAGACCATTCTAATGCCCGTCAGGGCCTTTATAAAGGTCCCCAGACCCTTCTCCTGCCCCTCAGGAGCATTCTAAAGGCCCCCAGACCTTTCTAATGCCCCTCAGGGCCTTTCTAAAGGTCCCCAAACCATTCTAGAGCCCCTGAGGACCCTTCTAAAGTCCCCCAGACCCTGCTAGTTCCCCTCAGGGCTTTTATACGGGCACCCAGAATCTTCTAATGCCCCTCAGGACCCTTATAAAGGCACCCAGACCCTTCTAGAGCCTCTCAGGACAGTTTTAAATGCCTCCAGACCCTTCTAGACCCCCTCAGGACCATTCTAAAGGCACCCATACCATTCTAATGCCCCTCAGGGCCTTTCTAAAGTAAACCAGACGCTTCTAGAACCTCTTAGGGCCTTTCTATATGAACCCAGACCCCTGTAATGCCACTCAGGGCCTTTCTAAAGGCCGCGAGACCCTTATAATCCCCCTGAGGGCCTTTAAAGAGGCCCCCAGACCCTTCTGGATCCCCTCTTAACACTTCTAATAGCCCCCAGACCCTTCTAGAGCCCCTCAGGGCCTTTCTAAAGGCATCCACACCCTTCTAATGACCCTCAAGACCCATGTAAAGGCCCCCAGACCCTTCTAGATTGCCTCAGGACCCATCTAAAAGCCCCCAGACCCTTCTAGTGCCTTTCAGGACCCTTATGAAGGCCACAAGACCCTTCTAATGCCCCTCAGGACCTTTCTAACAGCCCTCAGACCCTTCTAATGCCCCTCAGGGCATTTATAAAGGTTCCCAGACCCTTCTAGAGCCCGTCAGGACACTTATAAAGGTCCCCAGACCATTCTACTGCCCCTCAGGAGCATTCTAAAGGCCCCCAGACCCTTCTAATGCCCCTCAGGTCATTTCTAAAGGCACCCAGACCCTTCTAATGCCACTCAGGGCGTTTCTAAAGGCCGCGAGACCCTTATAATCCCCCTGAGGGCCTTTAAAAAGGACCCCAGACCATTCTGGACCCCCTTAGAATGCTTCTAATAGCCCCCAGACCCTTCTAGAGCCCCTCAGGGCCTTTCTAAAGGCCTCCACACCCTTCTAATGACCCTCAAGACCCATGTAAAGGCCCCCAGACCCATCTAGAATGCCTCAGGACCCATCTAAAAGCCCCCAGACCTTTCTAATGTATTTCAGGGCCTTTCTAAAGGCCTCCACACCCTTCTAATGACCCTCAAGACCCATGTAAAGGCCCCTAGACCCTTCTAGATTGCCTCAGGACCCATCTAAAAGCCCCCAGACCCTTTTAATGCTTTTCTGGACCCTTATGAAGGCCACAAGACCCTTCTAATGCCCCTCAGGACCTTTCTAAAGGCCCTCAGACCCTTCTAATGCCCCTCAGGGCATTTATAAAGGTTCCCAGACCCTTCTAAAGCCCGTCAGGACCCTTAAAAAGGCCCCCAGACCATTCTAGAGCCCCTCAGGACACTTCTAAAGGCCCGCAGACCATTCTAATGCCCGTCAGGGCCTTTCTAAAGGTCCCCAGACCCTTCTACTGCCCCTGAGGAGCCTTCTAAAGGCCCCCAGACCCTTCTAATGCCCCAAAGGGCCTTTCTAAATGTACCCAGACCCTTCTAGATCCCCTGAAGACCCTTCTAAAGGCCCCTAGACCCGTATAGAGCCCTTCAGGACCCCTCTAAAGGCCCCCAGACCCTGCTAATTCCCCTCCAGGCTTTTATAAGGGCACCCAGACCCTTCTAATGCCCCTCAGGACCCTTATAAAGGCACCCAGACCCTTCTAGAGCCTCTCAGGACAGTTTTAAATGCCTCCAAACCCTTCTAGACCCCATCAGGACCATTCTAAAGGCCCCCAGACCCTTCTAATGCCCCTCAGGACATTTCTAAAGTAAACCAGACCCTTCTAATGCCCCTCAGGTCATTTCTAAAGGCACCCACACCCTTCTAATGCCACTCAGGGTCATTCTAAAGGCCGCGAGACCCTTATAATCCCCCTGAGGGCCTTTAAAAAGGCCCCCAGACCATTCTGGACTCCCTCAGGTTGCTTCTAATAGCCCCCAGACCCTTCTAGAGCCCCTCAGGGCCTTTCTAAAGGCCTCCACACCCTTCTAATGACCCTCAAGACCCATGTAAAGGCCCCTAGACCCTTCTAGATTGCCTCAGGACCAATCTAAAAGCCCCCAGACGCTTCTAATGCCTTTCAGGACCCTTATGAAGGCCACAAGACCCTTCTAATGCCCCTCAGGACCTTTCTAAAGGCCCTCAGACCCTTCTAATGCCCCTCAGGGCCTTTATAAAGGTTCCCAATCCCTTCTAGAGCCTGTCAGGACACTTACAAAGGTCCCCAGACCCTTCTACTGCCCCTCAGGAGCATTATAAAGGCCACCAGACCGTTATAGAGCCCCTCAGGACCCTTCTAAAGTCCCCCAGACCCTGCTAGTTCTCCTCAGGGCATTTATAAGGGCACCCAGAATCTTCTAATGCCCCTCAGGAGCCTTATACAGGCCCCCAGACCCGTCTAGAGCCTCTCAGGACAGTTTTAAATGCCTCCAGACCCTTCTAGACCCCCTCAGGACCATTCTAAAGGCACCCAGACCCTTCTAATGCCCCTCAGGGCCTTTCAAAATCCCCCATACCCTTCTAATGCACCTCAGGTCATTTCTAAAGGCACCCAGACCCTTCTAATGCCACTCAGGGCCTTTCTAAAGGCCGCGAGACCCTTATAATCCCCCTGAGGGCCTTTAACATGCCCCCAGACCCTTCTGGACCCCCTCAGGACGCTTCTAATAGCCCCCAGACCCTTCTAGAGCCCCTCAGCGCCTTTCTAAAGGCCTCCACACCCTTCTAATGACCCTCAAGACCCATGTAAAGGCCCCCAGACCCTTCTAGAATGCCTCAGGACCCATCTAAAAGCCCCCAGACCCTTCTAATGCCTTTCAGGACCCTTATGAAGGCCACAAGACCCTTCTAATGCCCCTCAGGACCTTTCTAAAGGCCCTCAGACCCTTCTAATGCCCCTCAGGGCATTTATAAAGGTTCCCAGACCCTTCTAGAGCCCGTCAGGACCATTATAAAGGCCCCCAGAGCATTCTAGAGCCCCTCAGGACACTTCTAAAGGCCCGCAGACCATGCTAATGCACGTCAGGGCCTTTCTAAAGGTCCCCAGACCCTTCTACTGCCCCTGAGGAGCCTTCTAAAGGCCCCCAGACCCTTCTAATGCCCCACAGGGCCTTTCTAAAGGTCCCCAGACCCTTCTAGATCCCCTGAAGACCCTTCTAAAGGCCCCTAGACCCTTATAGAGCCCTTCAGGACCCCTCTAAAGGCCCCCAAACCCTGCTAATTCCCCTCCGGGCTTTTATAAGGGCACCCAGACCCTTCTAATGCCCCTCAGGACCCTTATAAAGGCACCCAGACCCTTCTAGAGCCTCTCAGGACAGTTTTAAATGCCTCCAAACCCTTCTAGACCCCCTCAGGACCATTCTAAAGGCACCCAGACCCTTCTAATGCCCCTCAGGACATTTCTAAAGTAATCCAGACCCTTCTCCTGCCCCTCAGGAGCATTCTAAAGGCCCCCAGACCCTTCTAATGCCACACAGGGCCTTTCTAAAGGTCCCCAGACCCTTCTAGAGCCCCTGAAGACCCTTCTAAAGGCCCCCAGACCCTTATAGAGCACCTCAGGACCCTTCTAAAGTCCCCCAGACCCTGCTAGTTCCCCTCAGGTCTTTTATAAGGGCACCCAGAATCTTCTAATGCCCCTCAGGAGCCTTATAAAGGCCCCCAGACCCGTCTAGAGCCTCTCAGGACAGTTTTAAATGCCTCCAGACCCTTCTAGACCCCCACAGGACCATTCTAAATGCACCCAGACCCTTCTAATGCCCCTCAGGACCTTTCTAAAGTAAACCAGATGCTTCTAGAACCTCTCAGGGCCTTTCTATATGACCCCAGGCCCTTGAAATGCCACTCAGGGCCTTTCTAAAGGCCGCGAGACCCTTATAATCCCCCTGAGGGCCTTTAAATAGGCCCCCAGACCCTTCTGGACCCCCTCTGGACGCTTCTAATATCCCCCAGACCCTTCTAGAGCCCCTCAGGGCCTTTCTAAAGGCCTCCACACCCTTCTAATGACCCTCAAGACCCATGTAAAGGCCCCCAGACCCTTGTAGATTGCCTCAGGACCCATCTAAAAGCACCCAGACCCTTCTAATGCCTTTCAGGACCTTTCTAAAGGCCTCCACACCCTTCTAATGACCCTCAAGACCCATGTAAAGGCCCCTAGACCCTTCTAGATTGCCTCAGGACCCATTGAAAAGACCCCAGACCCTTCTAATGCCTTTCAGGACCCTTATGAAGGCCACAAGACCCTTCTAATGCCCCTCAGGACCTTTCTAAAGGCCCTCAGACCCTTCTAATGCCCCTCAGGGCATTTATAAAGGTTCCCAGACCCTTCTAGAGCCTGTCAGGACCCTTATAAAGGCCCCCAGACCATTCTAGAGCCCCTCAGGACACTTCTAAAGGCCCGCAGACCATTCTAATGCCCGTCAGGGCCTTTATAAAGGTCCCCAGACCCTTCTACTGCCCCTCAGGAGCATTCTAAAGGCCCCCAGACCCTTCTAATGCCCCACAGGGCCTTTCTAAAGGTCCCCAGACCCTTCTAGAGCCCCTGAAGACCCTTCTAAAGGTACCCAGACCCTTATAGAGCCCCTCAGGACCCTTCTGAAGTCCCCCAGACCCTGCTAATTCCCCTCAGGGCTTATATAAGGGCGCCCAGACCCTTCTAATGCCGCTCAGGGCATTTATAAAGGTTCCCAGACCCTTCTAGAGCCCGTCAGGACCCTTATAAAGGCACCCAGAACCTTCTAGAGCCCCTCAGGACACTTCTAAATGCCCGTAGACCCTTCTAATGCCTGTTAGGGCCTTTATAAAGGTCCCCAGACCCTTCTACTGCCCCTCAGGAGCATTCAAAAGGCCCCCAGACACTTCTAATGCCCCACAGGGCCTTTCTAAAGGTCCCCAGACCATTCTAGAGCCCCTGAAGACCCTTCTAAAGGCCCCCATACCCTGCTAATTCCCCTCAGGGCTTTTATAAGGGCACCCAGACCCTTCTAATGCCCCTCAGGACCCATATAAAGGCACCCTAACCCTTCTAGAGATTCTCAGGACACATTTAAATGCCTCCAGACCCTTCTAGACCCCCTCAGGACCATTCTAAACGCCCCCAGACACTTCTAATGCCCCTCAGGACATTTATAAAGGCCCCCAGACCCTTCTAATGCCCCTCAGGGCCTTTCTAAAGTACCCCAGACACTTCTAGAACCTCTCAGGCCCTTTCTATATGACCCCAGACCCTTCTAATGCCCCTCAGGGCCTTTCTAAAGGCCCCCATACCCTTCTAATGCCCTTCAGGACATTTCTAAAAGTCCCCAGACCCTTCTAGAGCCCCTCAGGACATTTCTAAAGGCACCCAGACCCTTCTAATGCCACTCAGGGCCTTTCTAAAGTACCCCAGACAATTCTAGAAACTCTCAGAGCCTTTCTATATGACCCCAGGCCCTTGTAATGCCACTCAGGGCCTTTCTAAAGGCCGCGAGACCCTTATAATCCCACTTAGGGCCTTTAAAAATGTCCCCAGACCCTTCTAGAGCCCCTGAAGACCCTTCTTAAGGCCCCCAGACCCTTCTAATGCCCCTCAAGGCCTTTCTAAAGCACCCCAGACATTTCTAGAACCTATCAGGGCCTTTCTATATGACCCCAGACCCTTCTAATGCCTCTGAGGGCCTTTCTAAATGCCGCGAGACCCTTATAATCCCCCTGAGGGCCTTTAAAAAGGCCCCCAGACCATTCTGGACCCCCTTAGGACGTTTCTAATAGCCCCCAGACCCTTCTAGAGCCCCTCAGGGCCTTTCTAAAGGCTTCCACACCCTTCTAATGACCCTCAAGACCCATGTAAAGGCCGCCAGACCCTTCTAGATTGCCTCAGGACCCATCTAAAAGACCCCAGACCCTTCTAATGCTTTTCAGGACCCTTATGAAGGCCACAAGACCCTTCTAATGCCCCTCAGGACCTTTCTAAAGGCCCCCAGACCCTTCTAATGCCCCACAGGGCCTTTCTAAAGGTCCCCAGACCCTTCTAGAGCCCCTGAAGACCCTTCTAAAGGCCCCCAGACCCTTATAGAGCCCCTCAGGACCCTTCTAAAGTCCCCCAGACCCTGCTAATTCTCCTCAGGGGTTTTATAAGGGCACCCAGACCCTTCTAAGGCTCCTCAGGACCCTTATAAAGGCACCCAGACCCTTCTAGAGCCTCTCAGGACAGTTTTAAATGCCTCCAGACCCTTCTAGACCCCCTCAGGACCATTCTAAAGGCCCCCAGACCCTTCTAATGACCCTCAGGACCCTTCTAAAGGCCCCCAGACCCTTCTAATGCCCCTCAGGGCCTTTCTAAAGTACCCCAGACACTTCTAGAACCTCTCAGGGCCTTTCTATATGACCCCAGACCCTTGTAATGCCCCTCAGGGCTTTTCTAAAGTCCCCCATACCCTTCTAATGCCCCTCAGGACATTTCTAAAGGCCCCCACACCATCTAGAGCCCCTCAGGACATTTCTAAAGGCACCCAGACCCTTCTAATACCTCTCAGGGCCTTTCTAAAGGCCGCGAGACCCTTGTAATCCCCCTGAGGGCCTTTAAAAAGGCCCCCAGACCCTTCTGGACTCCCTCAGGACGCTTCTAATAGCCCCCACACCCTTCTAGAGCCCCTCAGGGCCTTTCTAAAGGCCTCCACACCCTTCTAATGACCCTCAAGACCCATGTAAAGGCCGCCAGACCCTTCTAGATTGCCTCAGGACCCATCTAAAAGCCCCCAGACCCTTCTAATGCCTTTCAGGACCCTTATGAAGGCCACAAGACCCTTCTAATGCCCCTCAGGACCTTTCCAAAGGCCCTAAGACCCTTCTAATGCCCCTCAGGGCATTTATAAAGGTTCCCAGACCCTTCTAGAGCCCGTCAGGACCCTTATAAAGGCCCCCAGACCATTCTAGAGCTCCTCAGGACACTTCTAAAGGACCGCAGACCATTCTAATGCCTGTCAGGGCGTTTATAAAGGTCCCCAGACCCTTCTACTGCCCCTCAGGAGCATTCTAAAGACCCCAGACCTTTCTAATGCCCCACAGGGCCTTTTTAAAGGTCCCCAGACCCTTCTAGAGCCCCTGAAGAACCTTCTAAAGGCCCCCAGACCCTTATAGAGCCCCTCAGGACCCTTGTAACGTCCCCCAGACCCTGTTAATTCCCCTCAGGGCTTTTATAAGGGCACCCAGACCCTTCTAATGCCCCTCAGGACATTTCTAAAGGCCCACAGAACCTTCTGGAGCCCCTCAGGACATTTCTAAAGGCACCCAGACCCTTGTAATGCCACTCAGGACGATTCTAAAGGCCGCGAGACCCTTATAATCTACCTGAGGGCCTTTAAAAAGGCCCCCAGACCCTTCTGGACCCCCTCAGGACGCTTCTAATAGCCCCCAGACCCTTCTAGAGCCCCTCAGGGCCTTTCTAAAGGCCTCCACACCCTTCTAATGACCCTCAAGACCCATGTAAAGGCCCCCAGACCCTTCTAGATTGCCTCAGGACCCATCTAAAAGCCCCCAGACCCTTCTAATGCCTTTCAGGGCCTTTCTAAAGGCCTCCACACCCTTCTAATGACCCTCAAGACCCATGTAAAGGCCTCTAGACCCTTCTAGATTGCCTCAGGACCCATCTAAAAGCCCCCAGACCCTTCTAATGCCTTTCAGGACCCTTATGAAGGCCACAAGACCCTTCTAATGCCCCTCAGGACCTTTGTAAAGGCCCTCAGACCCTTCTAATGCCCCTCAGGGCCCTTCTAAAGGCCCCCAGACCCTTCTAATGCCCCTCAGGGCCTTTCTAAAGTACCCCAGACACTTCTAGAACCTCTCTGGGCCTTTCTATATGACCCCAGACCCTTGTAATGCCCCTCAGGGCTTTTCTAAAGTCCCCCATACCCTTCTAATGCCCCTCAGGACATTTCTAAAGGCCCCCAGACCCTTCTAATGCCCCTCAGGACATTTCTAAAGGCCCCCAGACCCTTCTAGAGCCCCTCAGGACATTTCTAAAGGCACCCAGACCCTTCTAATGCCACTCAGGGCCTTTCTAAAGGCCGCGAGACCCTTATAATCCCCCTGATGGCCTTTAAAAAGGCCCCCAGACCCTTCTGGACCCCCTCAGGATGCTTCTAATAGCCCCCAGACCCTTCTAGAGCCCCTCAGGGCCTTTCTAAAGGCCTCCACACCCTTCTAATGACCCTCAAGACCCATGTAAAGGCCCCTAGACCCTTCTAGATTGCCTCAGGACCCATCTAAAAGCCCCCAGACCCTTCTAATGCCTTTCAGGACCATTATGAAGGACACAAGACCCTTCTAATGTCCCTCAGGACCTTTGTAAAGGCCCTCAGACCCTTGTAATGCCCCTCAGGGCATTTATAAAGGTTCCCAGACCCTTCTAGAGCCCGTCAGGACCCTTATAAAGGCCCCCAGACCATTCTAGAGCCCCTCAGGACACTTCTAAAGGCCCGCAGACCATTCTAATGCCCGTCAGGGCCTTTATAATGGTCCCCAGACCCTTCAACTGCCCCTCAGGAGCATTCTAAAGGCCCCCAGACCCTTCTAATGCCCCTCAGGGCCTTTCTAAAGGCCCCCAGACCCTTCTAGAGCCCCTCAGGACATTTCTAAAGGCACCCAGACCCTTCTAATGCCACTCAGGGCCTTTCTACAGGCCGCGAGACCCTTATAATCCCCCTGAGGGCCTTTAAAAAGGCGCCCAGACCCTTCTGGACCCCCTCAGGATGCTTCTAATAGCCCCCAGACCATTCTAGAGCCCCTCAGGGCCTTTCTAAAGGCCCTCAGACCCTTCTAATGCCCCTCAGGGCATTTATAAAGGTTCCCAGACCCTTCTAGAGTCCGTCAGGACCCTTATAAAGGCCCCCAGACCATTCTAGAGCCCCTCAGGACACTTCTAAAGGCCCGCAGACCATTCTAATGCCCGTCAGGGCCTTTCTAAAGGTCCCCAGACCCTTCTACTGCCCCTCAGGAGCATTCTAAAGGCCCCCAGACCCTTCTAATGCCCCACAGGGCCTTTCTAAAGGTCCCCAGACCCTTCTAGAGCCCCTGAAGACCCTTCTAAAGGCCCCCAGACCCTTCTAATGCCCCTCAGGGTCTTTCTAAAGTACCCCAGACACTTCTAGAACCTCTCAGGGCCTTTCTATATGATCCCAGACTCTTCTAATGCCACTCAGGGCCTTTCTAAAGGCCGCGAGACCCTTATAATCCCCCTGAGGGCCTTTAAAAAGGCCCCCAGACCCTTCTGGACCCCCTCAGGACGCTTCTAATAGCCCCCAGACCCTTCTAGAGCCGCTCAGAGCCTTTCTAAAGACCTCCACACCCTTCTAATGACCCTCAAGACCCATGTAAAGGCCCCAGACCCTTCTAGATTTACTCAGGACCCATCTAAAAGCCCCCAGACCCTTCTAATGCCTTTCAGGGCCTTTCTAAAGGCCTCCACACCCTTCTAATGACCCTCAAGACCCATGTAAAGGCCCCCAGACCCTTCTAGATTGCCTCAGGACCCATCTAAAAGCCCCCAGACCCTTCTAATGCCTTTCAGGACCCTTATGAAGGCCACAAGACCCTTCTAATGCCCCTCAGGACCTTTCTAAAGACCCTCAGACCCCTCTACTCCCCCTCAGGGCATTTATAAAGGTTCCCAGACCCTTCTAGAGCCAGTCAGGACCCTTATAAAGGCCCCCAGACCATTCTAGAGCACCTCAGGACAATTCTAAAGGCCTGCAGACAATTCTAATGCATAACAGGGTCTTTATAAAGATCCCCAGACCCTTCTACTGCCCCTCAGGAGCATTCTAAAGGCCCCCAGACCCTTCTAATGCCCCACAGGGCCTTTCTAAAGGCCCCCAGACCCTTCTAGAGCCCCTCAGGACATTTCTAAAGGCACCCAGACCCTTATAATGCCACTCAGGGCATTTCTAAAGGTCCGAGACCCTTATAATCCCCCTGAGGGCCTTTAAAAAGGCCCCCAGACCCTTCTGGACCCCCTCAGGACACTTCTAATAGCCCCCAGACCCTTATAGAGCCTTTCAGGGCCTTTTAAAGGCCTCCACACCCTTCTAATGACCCTCAAGACCCATGTAAAGGCCCCCAGACCCTTCTAGATTGCCTCAGGACCCATCTAAAAGCCCCCAGACCCTTCTAATGCCTTTCAGGACCCTTATGAAGGACACAAGACCCTTCTAATGCCCCTCAGGACCTTTCTAAAGGCCCTCAGACCATTCTAACGCCCGTCAGGGCATCTATAAAGGTTCCCAGACCCTTCTAGAGCCCGTCAGGACCCTTATAAAGGCCGCCAGACCATTCTAGATTCCCTCAGGACACTTCTAAAAGCCCGCAGACGAGTCTAATGCCTGTCAGGGCCTTTTTAAAGGTCCCCAGACCCTTCTACTGCCACTCAGGAGCATTCTAAAGGCCCCCAGACCCTTCTAATGCCCCACAGGGCCTTTCTAAAGATCCCCAGACCCTTCTAGAGCCCCTCAGGACATTTCTAAAGGCACCCAGACCCTTGTAATGCCACTCAGGGCCTTTCTAAAGGACGCGTGACCCTTATAATCCCCCTGAGGGCCTTTAAAAAGGCCCCCAGACCCTTCTGGACCCCTCAGGACGCTTCTAATAGCCCCCAGACCCTTCTAGAGCCCCTCAGGGCCTTTCTAAAGGCCTCCACACCCTTCGAATGACCCTCAAGACCCATGTAAAGGCCCCCAGACCATTCTAGATTGCCTCAGGACCCATCTAAAAGCCCCCAGACCCTTCTAATGCCTTTCAGGGCCATTCTAAATGCCTCCACACCCTTCTAATGACACTCAAGAGACATGTAAAGGCCCCCAGACCCTTCTAGATTGCCTCAGGACCCATCCAAAAGCCCCCAGACCCTTCTAATGCCTTTCAGGACCCTTATGAAGGCCACAAGACCCTTCTAATGCCCCTCAGGACCTTTCTAAAGGCCCTCAGACCCTTCTAATTCCCCTCAGGGCATTTATAAAGGTTCCCAGACCCTTCTAGAGCCTGTCAGGACCCTTATAAAGGCCCCCAGACCATTCTAGAGCCCCTCAGGACACTTCTAAAGTCCCCCTGACAATTTTAATGCCCGTCAGGGCCTTTATAAAGGTCCCCAGACTCTTCTACTGCCCCTCAAGAACATTCTAAAGGCCTCCAGACCCTTCTAATGCCCCACAGGGCCTTTCTAAAGGTCCCCAGACCCTTCTAGAGCCCCTGAAGACCCTTCTAAAGGCCCCCAGACCCTTATAGAGCTCCTCAGGACCCTTCTAAAGTCCCCCAGACCCTGCTAATTCCCCTCAGGGCTTTTATAAGGGCACCCAGACCCTTCTAATGCCCCTCAGGACCTTTGTAAAGGACCTCAGACCCTTCTAATGCCCGTCAGGGCCCTTCTAAAGGCCCTCAGACCCTTCTAATGCCCCTCAGGGCCTTTCTAAAGTACCCCAGACACTTCTAGAACCTCTCAGGGCCTTTCTATATGACCCCAGACCCTTGTAATGCCCCTCAGGGCTTTTCAAAAGGCCCCCATACTATTCTAATGCCCCTCAGGACATTTCTAAAGGCCCCCAGACCCTTCTAGAGCCCCTCAGGACATTTCTAAAGGCACCCAGACCCTTGTAATGCCACTCAGGGCCTTTCTAAAGGCCGCGAGACCCTTATAATCCCCCTGAGGGCCTTTAAAAAGGCCCCCAGACCCTTCTGGACCCCCTCAGGACGCTTCTAATAGCCCCCAGACCCTTCTAGAGCCCCTCAGGGCCTTTCTAAAGGCCTCCACACCCTTCTAATGACCCTCAAGACCCATGAAAAGGCCCCCAGACCATTCTAGATTGCCTGAGGACCCATCTAAAAGACCCCAGACCCTTCTAATGCCTTTCAGGACCCTTATGAAAGCCACAAGACCCTTCTAATGCCCCTCAGGACCTTTGTAAAGGACCTCAGACCCTTCTAATGCCCGTCAGGGCCCTTCTAAAGGCCCTCAGACCCTTCTAATGCCCCTCAGGGCCTTTCTAAAGTACCCCAGACACTTCTAGAACCTCTCAGGGCCTTTCTATATGACCCCAGACCCTTGTAATGCCCCTCAGGGCTTTTCAAAAGGCCCCCATACCCTTCTAATGCCCCTCAGGACATTTCTAAAGGCCCCCAGACCCTTCTAGAGCCTTTCAGGACATTTCTAAAGGCACCCAGACCCTTCTAATGCCACTGAGGGCCTTTCTAAAGGCCGCGAGAGCCTTATAATCCCACTGAGGGCCTTTAAAAAGGACCCCAGACCCTTCTGGACCCCCTCAGGACGCTTCTAATAGCCCCCACACCATTCTAGAGCCCCTCAGGGCCTTTCTAAAGGCCTCCACACCCTTCTAATGACCCTCAAGACCCATGTAAAGGCCCCCAGACCCTTCTAGATTGCCTCAGGACCCTTCTAAAAGCCCCCAGACCCTTCTAATGCCTTTCAGGGCCTTTCTAAATGCCTCCACACCCTTCTAATGACACTCAAGACCCATGTAAAGGCCCCCAGACCCTTCTAGATTGACTCAGGACCCATCTAAAAGCCCCCAGACCCTTCTTATGCATTTCAGGACCCTTATGAAGGCCACAAGACCCTTCTAATGCCACTCAGGGCATTTATAAAGGTTCCCAGACCCTTCTAGAGCCTGTCAGGACCATTATAAAGGCCCCCCGACCATTCTAGAGCCACTCAGGACACTTCTAAAGGCCCGCAGACCATTCTAATGCCTGTCATGGCCTTTCTAAATGTCCCCAGAACATTCTACTGCCCCTCAGGAGCATTCTAAAGGCACCCAGACCCTTCTAATGCCCCTCAGGACATTTCTAAAGGCCCCCAGACCCTTCTAGAGCCCCTAAGGACATTTCTAAAGGCACCCAGACCCTTCTGATGCCACTCAGGGCCTTCCTAAAGGCCGCGAGACCCTTATAATCCCCCTGAGGGCCTTTAAAAAGGCCCCCAGACCCTTCTGGACCCCCTCAGGACGCTTCTAATAACCCCCAGACCCTTCTAGAGCCCCTCAGGGTCTTTCTAAAGGCCTCCACACCCTTCTAATGACCCTCAAGACCCATGTAAAGGCCGCCAGACCTTTCTAGATTGCCTCAGGACCCATCCAAAAGACCCCAGACCCTTCTAATGCCTTTCAGGACCATTATAAAGGCCACAAGACCATTCTAATGCCCCTCATGACCTTTCTAAAGGCCCTCAGACCCTTCTAGTGCCCCTCAGGGCATTTATAAAGGTTCCCAGACCATTCTAGAGCCTGTCAGGACCCTTATAAAGGCCCCCAGACCCTTCTAGAACCCCTCAGGACACTTCTAAAGGCCCGGAGACCATTCTAATGCCCGTCAGGGCATTTATAAAGGTCCCCAGACCCTTCTACTGCCCCTCAGGAGCATTCTAAAGGCCCCCAGACCCTTCTAATGCCCCTCAGGACCTTTCTAAAGGTCCCCAGACCCTTCTAGAGCCCCTCAAGACCCTTCTAAAGGCCCCCAGACCCTTCTAGAGCCCCTCAGGACATTTCTAAAGGCCCCCCGAACCTTCTAGAGCCCCTCAGGACATTTCTAAAGGCACCCAGACCCTTGTAATGCCACTCAGGGCCTTTCTAAAGGCCGTGAGACCCTTATAATCCCCCTGAGGGCCTTTAAAAAGGTCCCCAGACCCTTCTAGAGCCCCTGAAGACCCTTCTAAAGGCCCCCAGACCCTTCTAATGCCCCTCAGGGTCTTTCTAAAGTACCCCAGACACTTCTAGAACTTCTCAGGGCCTTTCTATATGATCCCAGACTCTTCTAATGCCACTCAGGGCCTTTCTAAAGGCCGCGAGACCCTTATAATCCCCATGAGGGCCTTTAAAAAGGCCCCCAGACCCTTCTGGACCCCCTCAGGACGCTTCTAATAGCCCCCAGACCCTTCTAGAGCCGCTCAGAGCCTTTCTAAAGACCTCCACACCCTTCTAATGACCCTCAAGACCCATGTAAAGCCCCCAGACCCTTCTAGATTTACTCAGGACCCATCTAAAAGCCCCCAGACCCTTCTAATGCCTTTCAGGGCCTTTCTAAAGGCCTCCACACCCTTCTAATGACCCTCAAGACCCATGTAAAGGCCCCCAGACCCTTCTAGATTGCCTCAGGACCCATCTAAAAGCCCCCAGACCCTTCTAATGCCTTTCAGGACCCTTATGAAGGCCACAAGACCCTTCTAATGCCCCTCAGGACCTTTCTAAAGACCCTCAGACCCCTCTACTCCCCCTCAGGGCATTTATAAAGGTTCCCAGACCCTTCTAGAGCCTGTCAGGACCCTTATAAAGGCCCCCAGACCATTCTAGAGCACCTCAGGACAATTCTAAAGACCTGCAGACAGTTCTAATGCATAACAGGGTCTTTATAAAGATCCCCAGACCCTTCTACTGCCCCTCAGGAGCATTCTAAAGGCCCCCAGACCCTTCTAATGCCCCACAGGGCCTTTCTAAAGGCCCCCAGACCCTTCTAGAGCCCCTCAGGACATTTCTAAAGGCACCCAGACCCTTATAATGCCACTCAGGGCATTTCTAAAGGTCCGAGACCCTTATAATCCCCCTGAGGGCCTTTAAAAAGGCCCCCAGACCCTTCTGGACCCCCTCAGGACACTTCTAATAGCCCCCAGACCCTTATAGAGCCTTTCAGGGCCTTTTAAAGGCCTCCACACCCTTCTAATGACCCTCAAGACCCATGTAAAGTCCCCCAGACCCTTCTAGATTGCCTCAGGACCCATCTAAAAGCCCCCAGACCCTTCTAATGCCTTTCAGGACCCTTATGAAGGACACAAGACCCTTCTAATGCCCCTCAGACCTTTCTAAAGGCCCTCAGACCCTTCTAACGCCCGTCAGGGCATCTATAAAGGTTCCCGGACCCTTCTAGAGCCCGTCAGGACCCTTATAAAGGCCCCCAGACCATTCTAGATTCCCTCAGGACACTTCTAAAAGCCCGCAGACGAGTCTAATGCCTGTCAGGGCCTTTTTAAAGGTCCCCAGACCCTTCTACTGCCACTCAGGAGCATTCTAAAGGCCCCCAGACCCTTCTAATGCCCCACAGGGCCTTTCTAAAGATCCCCAGACCCTTCTAGAGCCCCTCAGGACATTTCTAAAGGCACCCAGACCCTTGTAATGCCACTCAGGGCCTTTCTAAAGGCCGCGTGACCCTTATAATCCCCCTGAGGGCCTTTAAAAAGGCCCCCAGACCCTTCTGGACCCCTCAGGACGCTTCTAATAGCCCCCAGACCCTTCTAGAGCCCCTCAGGGCCTTTCTAAAGGCCTCCACACCCATCTAATGACCCTCAAGACCCATGTAAAGGCCCCCAGACCCTTCTAGATTGCCTCAGGACCCATCTAAAAGCCCCCAGACCATTCTAATGCCTTTCAGGGCCTTTCTAAAGGCCTCCACACCCTTCTAATGACCCTCAAGACCCATGTAAAGGCCTCTAGACCCTTCTAGATTGCCTCAGGACCAATCTAAAAGCCCCCAGACCCTTCTAATGCCTTTAAGGACCCTTATGAAGGCCACAAGACCCTTCTAATGCCCCTCAGGACCTTTCTAAAGGCCCTCAGACCCTTCTAATGCCCGTCAGGGCCCTTCTAAAGGCCCCCAGACCCTTGTAATGCCCCTCAGGGCCTTTCTAAAGTACCCCAGACACTCCTAGAACCTCTCAGGGCCTTTCTATATGACCCCAGACCCTTCTAATGCCCCTCAGGACATTTCTAAAGGCCCCCAGACCCTTCTAGAGCCCCTCAGGACATTTCTAAAGGCACCCAGACCCTTGTAATGCCACTCAGGGCGTTTCTAAAGGCCGCGAGACCCTTATAATCCCCCTGAGGGCCTTTAAAAAGGCCCCCAGACCATTCTGGACCCCCTCAGGACGCTTCTAATACCCCCAGACCCTTCAAGAGCCCCTCAGGGCTTTTCTAAAGGCCTCCACACCCTTCTAATGACCCTCAAGACCCATGTAAAGGCCCCCAGACCCTTCTAGATTGCCACAGGACCCATCTAAAAGCCCCCAGACCCTTCTAATGCCTTTCAGGACCCTTATGAAGGCCACAATACCCTTCTAATGCCACTCAGGACCTTTCTAAAGGCCCTCAGACCCTTCTAGTGCCCCTCAGGGCATTTATAAAGGTTCCCAGACCCTTCTAGAGCCTGTCAGGACCATTATAAAGGCCCCCAGACCAATCTAGAGCCCCTCAGGACATTTCTAAAGGCCCGCAGACCATTCTAATGCCCGTCAGGGCCTTTCTAAAGGTCCCAAGACCCTTCTACTGCCCCTCAGGAGCATTCTAAAGGCCCCCAGACCCTTCTAATGCCCCTCAGGACATTTCTAAAGGCCCCCAGACCCTTCTAGAGCCCCTCAGGACATTTCTAAAGGCACCCAGAACCTTCTAATGCCACTCAAGGCCTTTCTAAAGGCCGCGAGACCCTTATAATCCCCCTCAGGGCCTTTAAAAAGGCCCCCAGACCATTCTGGACCCCCTCAGGACGCTTCTAATAGCCCCCAGACCATTCTAGAGCCCCTCAGGGCCTTTCTAAAGGCCTCCACACCCTTCTAATGACCCTCAAGACCCATGTAAAGGCCCCCAGACCCTTCTGGACCCCCTCAGGACGCTTCTAATAGCCCCCAGACCCTTCTAATGCCTTTCAGGGCCTTTCTAAAGGCCTCCACACCCTTCTAATGACCCTCAAGACCCATGTCAAGGCCCCCAGACCCTTCTAGATTGCCTCAGGAACCATCTAAAAGCCCCCAGACCCTTCTAATGCCTTTCAGGACCCTTAGGAAGGCCACAAGACCCTTCTAATGCCCCTCAGGACCTTTCTAACGGCCCTCAGACCCTTCTAGTGCCCCTCAGGGCATTTATAAAGGTTCCCAGACCCTTCTAGAGCCTGTCAGGACCCTTATAAAGGCCCCCAGACCATTCTAGTGCACCTCAGAACAATTCTAAAGGCCCGCAGACCATTCTAATGCCCGTCAGGGCCTTTATAAAGGTCCCCAGACCCTTCTACTGCCCCTCAGGAGCATTCTAAAGGCCCCCAGACTATTCTAATGCCCCACAGGGCCTTTCTAAAGGTCCCCAGACCCTTCTAGAGCCCCTGAAGACCCTTCTAAAGGCCCCCAGACCCTTATAGAGCCCCTCAGGACCCTTCTAAAGTCCCCCCGATCCTGCTAATTCCCCTCAGGGCTTTTATAAGGGCACCCAGACCCTTCTAATGCCCCTCAGGACATTTCTAAAGGCCCACAGAACCTTCTAGAGCCCCTCAGGACATTTCTAAATGCACCCAGACCCTTGTAATGCCACTCAGGGCCTTTCTGAAGGCCGCGAGACCCTTATAATCCCCCTGAGGGCCTTTAAAAAGGCCCCCAGACCCTTCTGGACCCCCTCAGGACGCTTCTAATAGCCCCCAGACCCTTCTAGAGCCCCTCAGGGCCTTTCTAAAGGCCTCCACACCCTTCTAATGACCCTCAAGACCAATGTAAATGCCTCTAGACCCTTCTAGATTGCCTCAGGACCCATCTAAAAGACCCCAGACCCTTCTAATGCCTTTCAGGACCCTTATGAAGGCCACAAGACCCTTCTAATGCCCCTCAGGACCTTTGTAAAGGCCCTCAGACCCTTCTAATGCCCCTCAGGGCCCTTCTAAAGGCCCCCAGACCCTTCTAATGCCCCTCAGGGCCTTTCTAATGTAGCCCAGACACTTCTAGAACCTCTCAGGGCCTTTCTATATGACCCCAGACCTTTGTAATGCCCCTCAGGGCTTTTCTAAAGGCCCCCATACCCTTCTAATGCCCCTCAGGACATTTCTAAAGGCCCCCAGACCCTTCTAGAGCCCCTCAGGACATTTCTAAAGGCACCCAGACCCTTCTAATGCCACTCAGGGCCTTTCTAAAGGCCGCGAGACCCTTATAATCCCCCTGAGGGCCTTTAAAAAGGCCCCCAGACCCTTCTGGACCCCCTCAGGACGCTTCTAATAGCCCCCAGACCCTTCTAGAGCCCCTCATGGCCTTTCTAAAGGCCTCCACACCATTCTAATGACCCTCAAGACCCATGTAAAGGCCCCCAGACCCTTCTAGATTGCCTCAGGACGCTTCTAAAAGCCCCCAGACCCTTCTAATGCCTTTCAGGGACTTTCTAAATGCCTCCACACCCTTCTAATGACACTCAAGACCCACGTAAAGGCCCCCAGACCCTTCTAGATTGCCTCAGGACCCATCTAAAAGCCCCCAGACACTTCTAATGCATTTCAGGACCCTTATGAAGGCCACAAGACCCTTCTAATGCCCCTCAGGGCATTTATAAAGGTTCCCAGACCCTTCTAGAGACCGTCAGGACCATTATAAAGACCCCCCGACCATTCTAGAGCCCCTCAGGACACTTCTAAAGGCCCGCAGACCATTCAAATGCCTGTCAGGGGTTTCTAAAGGTCCCCAGACCCTTCTACTGCCCCTCAGGAGCATTCTAAAGGCCCCCAGACCCTTCTAATGCCCCTCAGGACAATTCTAAAGGACCCCAGACCCTTCTAGAACACCTAAGGACATTTCTAAAGGCACCCAGACCCTTCTGATGCCACTCAGGGCCTTTCTAAAGGCCGCGAGACCCTTGTAATCCCCCTGAGGGCCTTTAAAAAGGCCCCCAGACCATTCTGGACCCCCTCAGGACGCTTCTAATAGACCCAGACCCTTCTAGAGCCCCTCAGGGTCTTTCTAAAGGCCTCCACACCCTTCTAATGACCCTCAAGACCCATGTAAAGGCCCCCAGACCCTTCTAGATTGCCTCAGGACCCATCCAAAAGCCCCCAGACCCTTCTAATGCCTTTCAGGACCCTTATAAAGGCCACAAGACCCTTCTAATGCCCCTCAGGACCTTTGTAAAGGCCCTCAGACCCTTCTAGTGCCCCTCAGGGCATTTATAAAGGTTCCCAGACCCTTCTAGAGCCTGTCAGGACCCTTATAAAGGCCCCCAGACCCTTCTAGAGCCCCTCAGGACACTTCTAAAGGCCCGCAGACCATTCTAATGCACGTCAGGGCCTTTATAAAGGTCCCCAGACCCTTCTAGAGCCCCTGAAGACCCTTCTAAAGGCCCCCAGACCCTTCTAATGCCCCTCAGGGTCTTTCTAAAGTACCCCAGACACTTCTAGAACTTCTCAGGGCCTTTCTATATGATCCCAGACTCTTCTAATGCCACTCAGGGCCTTTCTAAAGGCCGCGAGACCCTTATAATCCCCCTGAGGGCCTTTAAAAAGGCCCCCAGACCCTTCTGGACCCCCTCAGGACGCTTCTAATAGCCCCCAGACCCTTCTAGAGCCGCTCAGAGCCTTTCTAAAGACCTCCACACCCTTCTAATGACCCTCAAGACCCATGTAAAGCCCCCAGACCCTTCTAGATTTACTCAGGACCCATCTAAAAGCCCCCAGACCCTTCTAATGCCTTTCAGGGCCTTTCTAAAGGCCTCCACACCCTTCTAATGACCCTCAAGACCCATGTAAAGGCCCCCAGACCCTTCTAGATTGCCTCAGGACCCATCTAAAAGCCCCCAGACCCTTCTAATGCCTTTCAGGACCCTTATGAAGGCCACAAGACCCTTCTAATGCCCCTCAGGACCTTTCTAAAGACCCTCAGACCCCTCTACTCCCCCTCAGGGCATTTATAAAGGTTCCCAGACCCTTCTAGAGCCTGTCAGGACCCTTATAAAGGCCCCCAGACCATTCTAGAGCACCTCAGGACAATTCTAAAGGCCTGCAGACAGTTCTAATGCATAACAGGGTCTTTATAAAGATCCCCAGACCCTTCTACTGCCCCTCAGGAGCATTCTAAAGGCCCCCAGACCCTTCTAATGCCCCACAGGGCCTTTCTAAAGGCCCCCAGACCCTTCTAGAGCCCCTCAGGACATTTCTAAAGGCACCCAGACCCTTATAATGCCACTCAGGGCATTTCTAAAGGTCCGAGACCCTTATAATCCCCCTGAGGGCCTTTAAAAAGGCCCCCAGACCCTTCTGGACCCCCTCAGGACACTTCTAATAGCCCCCAGACCCTTATAGAGCCTTTCAGGGCCTTTTAAAGGCCTCCACACCCTTCTAATGACCCTCAAGACCCATGTAAAGTCCCCCAGACCCTTCTAGATTGCCTCAGGACCCATCTAAAAGCCCCCAGACCCTTCTAATGCCTTTCAGGACCCTTATGAAGGACACAAGACCCTTCTAATGCCCCTCAGACCTTTCTAAAGGCCCTCAGACCCTTCTAACGCCCGTCAGGGCATCTATAAAGGTTCCCAGACCCTTCTAGAGCCCGTCAGGACCCTTATAAAGGCCCCCAGACCATTCTAGATTCCCTCAGGACACTTCTAAAAGCCCGCAGACGAGTCTAATGCCTGTCAGGGCCTTTTTAAAGGTCCCCAGACCCTTCTACTGCCACTCAGGAGCATTCTAAAGGCCCCCAGACCCTTCTAATGCCCCACAGGGCCTTTCTAAAGATCCCCAGACCCTTCTAGAGCCCCTCAGGACATTTCTAAAGGCACCCAGACCCTTGTAATGCCACTCAGGGCCTTTCTAAAGGCCGCGTGACCCTTATAATCCCCCTGAGGGCCTTTAAAAAGGCCCCCAGACCCTTCTGGACCCCTCAGGACGCTTCTAATAGCCCCCAGACCCTTCTAGAGCCCCTCAGGGCCTTTCTAAAGGCCTCCACACCCATCTAATGACCCTCAAGACCCATGTAAAGGCCCCCAGACCCTTCTAGATTGCCTCAGGACCCATCTAAAAGCCCCCAGACCATTCTAATGCCTTTCAGGGCCTTTCTAAAGGCCTCCACACCCTTCTAATGACCCTCAAGACCCATGTAAAGGCCTCTAGACCCTTCTAGATTGCCTCAGGACCAATCTAAAAGCCCCCAGACCCTTCTAATGCCTTTAAGGACCCTTATGAAGGCCACAAGACCCTTCTAATGCCCCTCAGGACCTTTCTAAAGGCCCTCAGACCCTTCTAATGCCCGTCAGGGCCCTTCTAAAGGCCCCCAGACCCTTGTAATGCCCCTCAGGGCCTTTCTAAAGTACCCCAGACACTCCTAGAACCTCTCAGGGCCTTTCTATATGACCCCAGACCCTTCTAATGCCCCTCAGGACATTTCTAAAGGCCCCCAGACCCTTCTAGAGCCCCTCAGGACATTTCTAAAGGCACCCAGACCCTTGTAATGCCACTCAGGGCGTTTCTAAAGGCCGCGAGACCCTTATAATCCCCCTGAGGGCCTTTAAAAAGGCCCCCAGACCATTCTGGACCCCCTCAGGACGCTTCTAATACCCCCAGACCCTTCAAGAGCCCCTCAGGGCTTTTCTAAAGGCCTCCACACCCTTCTAATGACCCTCAAGACCCATGTAAAGGCCCCCAGACCCTTCTAGATTGCCACAGGACCCATCTAAAAGCCCCCAGACCCTTCTAATGCCTTTCAGGACCCTTATGAAGGCCACAATACCCTTCTAATGCCACTCAGGACCTTTCTAAAGGCCCTCAGACCCTTCTAGTGCCCCTCAGGGCATTTATAAAGGTTCCCAGACCCTTCTAGAGCCTGTCAGGACCATTATAAAGGCCCCCAGACCAATCTAGAGCCCCTCAGGACATTTCTAAAGGCCCGCAGACCATTCTAATGCCCGTCAGGGCCTTTCTAAAGGTCCCAAGACCCTTCTACTGCCCCTCAGGAGCATTCTAAAGGCCCCCAGACCCTTCTAATGCCCCTCAGGACATTTCTAAAGGCCCCCAGACCCTTCTAGAGCCCCTCAGGACATTTCTAAAGGCACCCAGAACCTTCTAATGCCACTCAAGGCCTTTCTAAAGGCCGCGAGACCCTTATAATCCCCCTCAGGGCCTTTAAAAAGGCCCCCAGACCATTCTGGACCCCCTCAGGACGCTTCTAATAGCCCCCAGACCATTCTAGAGCCCCTCAGGGCCTTTCTAAAGGCCTCCACACCCTTCTAATGACCCTCAAGACCCATGTAAAGGCCCCCAGACCCTTCTGGACCCCCTCAGGACGCTTCTAATAGCCCCCAGACCCTTCTAATGCCTTTCAGGGCCTTTCTAAAGGCCTCCACACCCTTCTAATGACCCTCAAGACCCATGTCAAGGCCCCCAGACCCTTCTAGATTGCCTCAGGAACCATCTAAAAGCCCCCAGACCCTTCTAATGCCTTTCAGGACCCTTAGGAAGGCCACAAGACCCTTCTAATGCCCCTCAGGACCTTTCTAACGGCCCTCAGACCCTTCTAGTGCCCCTCAGGGCATTTATAAAGGTTCCCAGACCCTTCTAGAGCCTGTCAGGACCCTTATAAAGGCCCCCAGACCATTCTAGTGCACCTCAGAACAATTCTAAAGGCCCGCAGACCATTCTAATGCCCGTCAGGGCCTTTATAAAGGTCCCCAGACCCTTCTACTGCCCCTCAGGAGCATTCTAAAGGCCCCCAGACTATTCTAATGCCCCACAGGGCCTTTCTAAAGGTCCCCAGACCCTTCTAGAGCCCCTGAAGACCCTTCTAAAGGCCCCCAGACCCTTATAGAGCCCCTCAGGACCCTTCTAAAGTCCCCCCGACCCTGCTAATTCCCCTCAGGGCTTTTATAAGGGCACCCAGACCCTTCTAATGCCCCTCAGGACATTTCTAAAGGCCCACAGAACCTTCTAGAGCCCCTGAGGACATTTCTAAATGCACCCAGACCCTTGTAATGCCACTCAGGGCCTTTCTGAAGGCCGCGAGACCCTTATAATCCCCCTGAGGGCCTTTAAAAAGGCCCCCAGACCCTTCTGGACCCCCTCAGGACGCTTCTAATAGCCCCCAGACCCTTCTAGAGCCCCTCAGGGCCTTTCTAAAGGCCTCCACACCCTTCTAATGACCCTCAAGACCAATGTAAATGCCTCTAGACCCTTCTAGATTGCCTCAGGACCCATCTAAAAGACCCCAGACCCTTCTAATGCCTTTCAGGACCCTTATGAAGGCCACAAGACCCTTCTAATGCCCCTCAGGACCTTTGTAAAGGCCCTCAGACCCTTCTAATGCCCCTCAGGGCCCTTCTAAAGGCCCCCAGACCCTTCTAATGCCCCTCAGGGCCTTTCTAATGCAGCCCAGACACTTCTAGAACCTCTCAGGGCCTTTCTATATGACCCCAGACCTTTGTAATGCCCCTCAGGGCTTTTCTAAAGGCCCCCATACCCTTCTAATGCCCCTCAGGACATTTCTAAAGGCCCCCAGACCCTTCTAGAGCCCCTCAGGACATTTCTAAAGGCACCCAGACCCTTCTAATGCCACTCAGGGCCTTTCTAAAGGCCGCGAGACCCTTATAATCCCCCTGAGGGCCTTTAAAAAGGCCCCCAGACCCTTCTGGACCCCCTCAGGACGCTTCTAATAGCCCCCAGACCCTTCTAGAGCCCCTCATGGCCTTTCTAAAGGCCTCCACACCATTCTAATGACCCTCAAGACCCATGTAAAGGCCCCCAGACCCTTCTAGATTGCCTCAGGACGCTTCTAAAAGCCCCCAGACCCTTCTAATGCCTTTCAGGGACTTTCTAAATGCCTCCACACCCTTCTAATGACACTCAAGACCCACGTAAAGGCCCCCAGACCCTTCTAGATTGCCTCAGGACCCATCTAAAAGCCCCCAGACACTTCTAATGCATTTCAGGACCCTTATGAAGGCCACAAGACCCTTCTAATGCCCCTCAGGGCATTTATAAAGGTTCCCAGACCCTTCTAGAGACCGTCAGGACCATTATAAAGGCCCCCCGACCATTCTAGAGCCCCTCAGGACACTTCTAAAGGCCCGCAGACCATTCAAATGCCTGTCAGGGGTTTCTAAAGGTCCCCAGACCCTTCTACTGCCCCTCAGGAGCATTCTAAAGGCCCCCAGACCCTTCTAATGCCCCTCAGGACAATTCTAAAGGACCCCAGACCCTTCTAGAACACCTAAGGACATTTCTAAAGGCACCCAGACCCTTCTGATGCCACTCAGGGCCTTTCTAAAGGCCGCGAGACCCTTGTAATCCCCCTGAGGGCCTTTAAAAAGGCCCCCAGACCATTCTGGACCCCCTCAGGACGCTTCTAATAGACCCAGACCCTTCTAGAGCCCCTCAGGGTCTTTCTAAAGGCCTCCACACCCTTCTAATGACCCTCAAGACCCATGTAAAGGCCCCCAGACCCTTCTAGATTGCCTCAGGACCCATCCAAAAGCCCCCAGACCCTTCTAATGCCTTTCAGGACCCTTATAAAGGCCACAAGACCCTTCTAATGCCCCTCAGGACCTTTGTAAAGGCCCTCAGACCCTTCTAGTGCCCCTCAGGGCATTTATAAAGGTTCCCAGACCCTTCTAGAGCCTGTCAGGACCCTTATAAAGGCCCCCAGACCCTTCTAGAGCCCCTCAGGACACTTCTAAAGGCCCGCAGACCATTCTAATGCACGTCAGGGCCTTTATAAAGGTCCCCAGACCCTTCTAGAGCCCCTGAAGACCCTTCTAAAGGCCCCCAGACCCTTCTAATGCCCCTCAGGGTCTTTCTAAAGTACCCCAGACACTTCTAGAACTTCTCAGGGCCTTTCTATATGATCCCAGACTCTTCTAATGCCACTCAGGGCCTTTCTAAAGGCCGCGAGACCCTTATAATCCCCCTGAGGGCCTTTAAAAAGGCCCCCAGACCCTTCTGGACCCCCTCAGGACGCTTCTAATAGCCCCCAGACCCTTCTAGAGCCGCTCAGAGCCTTTCTAAAGACCTCCACACCCTTCTAATGACCCTCAAGACCCATGTAAAGCCCCCAGACCCTTCTAGATTTACTCAGGACCCATCTAAAAGCCCCCAGACCCTTCTAATGCCTTTCAGGGCCTTTCTAAAGGCCTCCACACCCTTCTAATGACCCTCAAGACCCATGTAAAGGCCCCCAGACCCTTCTAGATTGCCTCAGGACCCATCTAAAAGCCCCCAGACCCTTCTAATGCCTTTCAGGACCCTTATGAAGGCCACAAGACCCTTCTAATGCCCCTCAGGACCTTTCTAAAGACCCTCAGACCCCTCTACTCCCCCTCAGGGCATTTATAAAGGTTCCCAGACCCTTCTAGAGCCTGTCAGGACCCTTATAAAGGCCCCCAGACCATTCTAGAGCACCTCAGGACAATTCTAAAGGCCTGCAGACAGTTCTAATGCATAACAGGGTCTTTATAAAGATCCCCAGACCCTTCTACTGCCCCTCAGGAGCATTCTAAAGGCCCCCAGACCCTTCTAATGCCCCACAGGGCCTTTCTAAAGGCCCCCAGACCCTTCTAGAGCCCCTCAGGACATTTCTAAAGGCACCCAGACCCTTATAATGCCACTCAGGGCATTTCTAAAGGTCCGAGACCCTTATAATCCCCCTGAGGGCCTTTAAAAAGGCCCCCAGACCCTTCTGGACCCCCTCAGGACACTTCTAATAGCCCCCAGACCCTTATAGAGCCTTTCAGGGCCTTTTAAAGGCCTCCACACCCTTCTAATGACCCTCAAGACCCATGTAAAGTCCCCCAGACCCTTCTAGATTGCCTCAGGACCCATCTAAAAGCCCCCAGACCCTTCTAATGCCTTTCAGGACCCTTATGAAGGACACAAGACCCTTCTAATGCCCCTCAGACCTTTCTAAAGGCCCTCAGACCCTTCTAACGCCCGTCAGGGCATCTATAAAGGTTCCCAGACCCTTCTAGAGCCCGTCAGGACCCTTATAAAGGCCCCCAGACCATTCTAGATTCCCTCAGGACACTTCTAAAAGCCCGCAGACGAGTCTAATGCCTGTCAGGGCCTTTTTAAAGGTCCCCAGACCCTTCTACTGCCACTCAGGAGCATTCTAAAGGCCCCCAGACCCTTCTAATGCCCCACAGGGCCTTTCTAAAGATCCCCAGACCCTTCTAGAGCCCCTCAGGACATTTCTAAAGGCACCCAGACCCTTGTAATGCCACTCAGGGCCTTTCTAAAGGCCGCGTGACCCTTATAATCCCCCTGAGGGCCTTTAAAAAGGCCCCCAGACCCTTCTGGACCCCTCAGGACGCTTCTAATAGCCCCCAGACCCTTCTAGAGCCCCTCAGGGCCTTTCTAAAGGCCTCCACACCCATCTAATGACCCTCAAGACCCATGTAAAGGCCCCCAGACCCTTCTAGATTGCCTCAGGACCCATCTAAAAGCCCCCAGACCATTCTAATGCCTTTCAGGGCCTTTCTAAAGGCCTCCACACCCTTCTAATGACCCTCAAGACCCATGTAAAGGCCTCTAGACCCTTCTAGATTGCCTCAGGACCAATCTAAAAGCCCCCAGACCCTTCTAATGCCTTTAAGGACCCTTATGAAGGCCACAAGACCCTTCTAATGCCCCTCAGGACCTTTCTAAAGGCCCTCAGACCCTTCTAATGCCCGTCAGGGCCCTTCTAAAGGCCCCCAGACCCTTGTAATGCCCCTCAGGGCCTTTCTAAAGTACCCCAGACACTCCTAGAACCTCTCAGGGCCTTTCTATATGACCCCAGACCCTTCTAATGCCCCTCAGGACATTTCTAAAGGCCCCCAGACCCTTCTAGAGCCCCTCAGGACATTTCTAAAGGCACCCAGACCCTTGTAATGCCACTCAGGGCGTTTCTAAAGGCCGCGAGACCCTTATAATCCCCCTGAGGGCCTTTAAAAAGGCCCCCAGACCATTCTGGACCCCCTCAGGACGCTTCTAATACCCCCAGACCCTTCAAGAGCCCCTCAGGGCTTTTCTAAAGGCCTCCACACCCTTCTAATGACCCTCAAGACCCATGTAAAGGCCCCCAGACCCTTCTAGATTGCCACAGGACCCATCTAAAAGCCCCCAGACCCTTCTAATGCCTTTCAGGACCCTTATGAAGGCCACAATACCCTTCTAATGCCCCTCAGGACCTTTCTAAAGGCCCTCAGACCCTTCTAGTGCCCCTCAGGGCATTTATAAAGGTTCCCAGACCCTTCTAGAGCCTGTCAGGACCATTATAAAGGCCCCCAGACCAATCTAGAGCCCCTCAGGACATTTCTAAAGGCCCGCAGACCATTCTAATGCCCGTCAGGGCCTTTCTAAAGGTCCCAAGACCCTTCTACTGCCCCTCAGGAGCATTCTAAAGGCCCCCAGACCCTTCTAATGCCCCTCAGGACATTTCTAAAGGCCCCCAGACCCTTCTAGAGCCCCTCAGGACATTTCTAAAGGCACCCAGAACCTTCTAATGCCACTCAAGGCCTTTCTAAAGGCCGCGAGACCCTTATAATCCCCCTCAGGGCCTTTAAAAAGGCCCCCAGACCATTCTGGACCCCCTCAGGACGCTTCTAATAGCCCCCAGACCATTCTAGAGCCCCTCAGGGCCTTTCTAAAGGCCTCCACACCCTTCTAATGACCCTCAAGACCCATGTAAAGGCCCCCAGACCCTTCTGGACCCCCTCAGGACGCTTCTAATAGCCCCCAGACCCTTCTAATGCCTTTCAGGGCCTTTCTAAAGGCCTCCACACCCTTCTAATGACCCTCAAGACCCATGTCAAGGCCCCCAGACCCTTCTAGATTGCCTCAGGAACCATCTAAAAGCCCCCAGACCCTTCTAATGCCTTTCAGGACCCTTAGGAAGGCCACAAGACCCTTCTAATGCCCCTCAGGACCTTTCTAACGGCCCTCAGACCCTTCTAGTGCCCCTCAGGGCATTTATAAAGGTTCCCAGACCCTTCTAGAGCCTGTCAGGACCCTTATAAAGGCCCCCAGACCATTCTAGTGCACCTCAGAACAATTCTAAAGGCCCGCAGACCATTCTAATGCCCGTCAGGGCCTTTATAAAGGTCCCCAGACCCTTCTACTGCCCCTCAGGAGCATTCTAAAGGCCCCCAGACTATTCTAATGCCCCACAGGGCCTTTCTAAAGGTCCCCAGACCCTTCTAGAGCCCCTGAAGACCCTTCTAAAGGCCCCCAGACCCTTATAGAGCCCCTCAGGACCCTTCTAAAGTCCCCCAGACCCTGCTAATTCCCCTCAGGGCTTTTATAAGGGCACCCAGACCCTTCTAATGCCCCTCAGGACATTTCTAAAGGCCCACAGAACCTTCTAGAGCCCCTGAGGACATTTCTAAATGCACCCAGACCCTTGTAATGCCACTCAGGGCCTTTCTGAAGGCCGCGAGACCCTTATAATCCCCCTGAGGGCCTTTAAAAAGGCCCCCAGACCCTTCTGGACCCCCTCAGGACGCTTCTAATAGCCCCCAGACCCTTCTAGAGCCCCTCAGGGCCTTTCTAAAGGCCTCCACACCCTTCTAATGACCCTCAAGACCAATGTAAATGCCTCTAGACCCTTCTAGATTGCCTCAGGACCCATCTAAAAGACCCCAGACCCTTCTAATGCCTTTCAGGACCCTTATGAAGGCCACAAGACCCTTCTAATGCCCCTCAGGACATTTGTAAAGGCCCTCAGACCCTTCTAATGCCCCTCAGGGCCCTTCTAAAGGCCCCCAGACCCTTCTAATGCCCCTCAGGGCCTTTCTAAATGCCTCCACACCCTTCTAATGACCCTCAAGACACATGTAAAGTCCCCCAGACCCTTCTAGATTGCCTCAGGACCCATCCAAAAGCCCCCAGACCCTTCTAATGCCTTTCAGGACCCTTATGAAGGCCACAAGACCCTTCTATTGCCCCTCAGGACCTTTCTAAAGGCCCTCAGACCCTTCTAATTCCCCTCAGGGCATTTATAAAGGTTCCCAGACCCTTCTAGAGCCCGTCAGGACCCTTATAAAGTCCCCCAGACCATTCTAATGCCCGTCAGGGCATTTATAAAGGTCCCCAGACCCTTCTACTGCCCCTCAGGATCATTCTAAAGGCCCCCAGACCCTTCTAATGCCCCACAGGGCCTTTGTAAAGGTCCCCAGACCCTTCTAGAGCCCCTGAAGACCCTTCTAAAGGCCCCCAGACCATTATAGAGCCCCTCAGGACCCTTCTGAAGTCTCCCAGACCCTGCTAATTCCCCTCAGGGCTTTTATAAGGGCACCCAGACCCTTCTAATGCCCCTCAGGACATTTCTAAAGCCCCACAGAATCTTCTAGAGCCCCTCAGGACATTTCTAAAGGCACCCAGACCCTTGTAATGCCACTTAGGGCCTTTCTAAAGGCCGCGAGACCCTTATAATCCCCTTGAGGGCCTTTAAAAAGGCCCCCAGACCCTTCTGGACCCCCTCAGGACGCTTCTAAAAGCCCCCAGACCCTTCTAATGCCTTTCAGGGCCTTTCTAAAGGCCTCCACACCCTTCTAATGACCCTCAAGACCCATGTAAAGGCCTCTAGACCCTTCTAGATTGCCTCAGGACCCATCTAAATGCCCCCAGACCCTTCTAATGCCTTTCAGGACCCTTATGAAGGCCACAAGACCCTTCTAATGCCACTCAGGACCTTTGTAAATGCCCTCAGACCCTTCTAATGCCCATCAGGGCCCTTCTAAAGGCCCCCAGACCCTTCTAGAGCCCCTCAGGGCCTTTCTAAAGGCCTCCACACCCTTCTAATGACCCTCAAGACCCATGTAAATGCCCTCAGACCCTTCTAGATTGCCTCAGGACGCATCTAAAAGCCCCCAGACCCTTCTAATGCCTTTCAGGGCCTTTCTAAATGCCTCCACACCCTTCTAATGACACTCAAGACCCATGTAAAGACCCCCAGACCCTTCTAGATTGACGCAGGACCCATCTAAAAGCCCCCAGACCCTTCTAATGCATTTCAGGACCCTTATGAAGGCCACAAGACCCTTCTAATGCCCCTCAGGGCATTTATAAATGTTCCCAGACCCTTCTAGAGCCCGTCAGGACCTTTATAAAGGACCCCCGACCATTCTAGAGCCCCTCAGGACACTTCTAAAGGCCCGCAGACCATTCTAATGCCTGTCAGGGCCTTTCTAAAGGTCCCCAGACCCTTCTACTGCCCCTCAGGAGCATTCTAAAGGCCCCCAGACCCTTCTAATGCCCCTCAGGACATTTCTAAAGGCCCCCAGACCCTTCTAGAGCCCCTCAGGACATTTCTAAAGGCACCCAGACCCTTGTAATGCCACTCAGGGCCTTTCTAAAGGCCGCGAGACCCTTATAATCCCCCTGAGGGCCTTTAAAAAGGCCCCCAGACCCTTCAAGAGCCCCTCAGGACGCTTCTAATAGCCCCCAGACCCCTCTAGAGCCCCTCAGGGCCTTTCTAAAGGCCTCCACACCCTTCTAATGACCCTCAAGACCCATGTAAAGGCCCCCAGACCATTCTAGATTGCCTCAGGACCCATCTAAAAGCCCCCAGACCCTTCTAATGCCTTTCAGGGCCTTTCTAAAGGCCTCCACACCCTTCTAATGACCCTCAAGACCCATGTAAAGGCCTCTAGACCCTTCTAGATTGCCTCAGGACCCATCTAAAAGCCCCCAGACCCTTCTAATGCCTTTCAGGACCCTTATGAAGGCCACAAGACCCTTCTAATGCTCCTCAGGACCTTTCTAAAGGCCCTCAGACCCTTCTAATGCCCCTCAGGGCATTTGTAAAGCTTCCCAGGCCCTTCTAGAGCCCGTCAGGACCCTAATAAAGGCCCCCAGACCATTCTAGAGCACCTCAGGACACTTCTAAAGGCCCGCAGACCATTATAATGCCCGTCAGGGCCTTTATAAAGGTCCCCAGACCCTTCTCCTGCCCCTCAGGAGAATTCTAAAGGCCCCCAGACCCTTCTAATACCCCTCAGGGCCTTTCTAAAGGTCCGCAGACCCTTCTAGAGCCCCTGAAGACCCTTCTAAAGGCCCCCAGACCATTATAGAGCCCCTCAGGACCCTTCTAAAGTCCCCCAGACCCTGCTAGTTCCCCTCAGGGCTTTTATAAGGGCACCCAGAATCTTCTAATGCCCCTCAGGACCATTATAAAGGCCCCCAGACCCGTCTAGAGCCTCTCAGGACAGGTTTAAATGCCTCCAGACCATTCTAGACCCCCTCAGGACCATTCTAAAGGCACCCAGACCCTTCTAATGCCCCTCAGGGCCTTTCTAAAGTAAACCAGACGCTTCTAGAACCTCTCAGGGCCTTTCTATATGACCCCAGGCCCTTGTAATGCCACTCAGGGCCTTTCTAAAGGCCGCGAGACCCTTATAATCCCCCTGAGGGCCTTTAAAAAGGCCCCCAGACCCTTCTGGACCCACTCAGGACGCTTCTAATAGCCCCCAGACCCTTCTAGAGCCCCTCAGGGCCTTTCTAAAGGACTTCACACCCTTCTAATGACCCTCAAGACCCATGTAAAGGCCCCCAGACCCTTCTAGATTGCATAAGGACCCATCTAAAAGCCCCCAGACCCTTCTAATGCCTTTCAGGGCCTTTCTAAAGGCCTCCACACGCTTCTAATGACCCTCAAGACCCATGTAAAGGCCCCTAGACCCTTCTAGATTGCCTCAGGACCCATCTAAAAGACCCCAGACCCTTCTAATGCCTTTCAGGACCCTTATGAAGGCCACAAGACCCTTCTAATGCCCCTCAGGACCTTTCTAAAGGCCCTCAGACCCTTCTAATGCAGCTCAGGACCTTTCTAATAGACCCCAGACCCTTCTAGAGCCCCTCAGGGCCTTTCTAAAGGCCTCCACACCCTTCTAATGACCATCAAGACCCATGTAAAGGCCCCCAGACCCTTCTAGATTGCCTCAGGACCCATCTAAAAGCCCCCAGACCCTTCTAATACCTTTCAGGACCCTTATGAAGGCCACACGACCCTTCTAATGCCCCTCAGGACCTTTCTAAAGGCCCTCAGACCCTTCTAATGCCCCTCAGGGCATTTATAAAGGTTCCCAGACCCTTCTAGAGCCCGTCAGGACCCTTATAAAGGCCCCCAGACCATTCTAGAGCCCCTCAGGACACTTCTAAAGGCCCGCAGACCATTCTAATGCCCGTCAGGGCCTTTCTAAAGGTCCCCAGACCCTTCTACTGCCCCTCAGGAGCATTCTAAAGGCCCCCAGACCCTTCTAATGCCCCACAGGGCCTTTCTAAAGGTCCCCAGACCCTTCTAGAGCCCCTGAAGACCCTTCTAAAGGCCCCCAGACCCTTATAGAGCCCCTCAGGACCCTTCTAAAGTCCCCCAGACCCTGCTAGTTCCCCTCAGGGCTTTTATAAGGGCACCCAGAACAATCTAATGCCCCTCAGGACATTTATAAAGGCACCCAGACCCTTCTAGAGCCTCTCAGTGCAGTTTTAAATGCCTCCAGACCCTTCTAGACCCCCTCAGGACCATTCTAAAGGCACCCAGACCCTTCTAATGCCCCTAAGGGCCTTTCTAAAGTAAACCAGACGCTTCTAGAACCTCTCAGGGCCTTTCTATATCAACCCAGACCCCTGTAATGCCACTCAGGGCCTTTCTAAAGGCCGCGAGACCCTTATAATCCCCCTGAGGGCCTTTAAAAAGGCCCCCAGACCCTTCTGGACCCCCTCTGGACACTTCTAATAGCCCCCAGACCCTTCTAGAGCCCCTCAGGGTCTTTCTAAGGCATCCACACCCTTCTAATGACCCTCAAGACCCATGTAAAGGCCCCCAGACCCTTCTAGATTGCCTCAGGACCCATCTAAAAGCCCCCAGACCCTTCTAATGCCTTTCAGGACCCTTATTAAGGCCACAAGACCCTTCTAATGCCCCTCAGGACCTTTCTAAAAGCCCTTAGACCCTTCTAATGCCACTCAGGGCATTTATAAAGGTTCCCAGACCATTCTAGATCACGTCAGGACACTTATAAAAGTTCCCCAGACCCTTCTACTGCCCCTCAGGAGCATTCTAAAGGCCCCCAGACCCTTCTAATGCCCCACAGGGCCTTTCTAAAAGTCCCCAGACCCTTCTAGAGCCCCTGAAGACCATTCTAAAGGCCCCCAGACCCTTATAGAGCCCCTCAGGACCCTTCTAAATTCCCCCAGACCCTGCTAGTTCCCCTCAGGGCTTTTATAAGGGCACCCAGATTCTTCTAATGCCCCTCAGGACCATTATAAATGCACCCAGACCCTTCTAGAGCCTCTCAGGACAGTTTTAAATGCGTCCAGACCCTTCTAGACCCCCTCAGTACCATTCTAAAGGCCCCCAGACCCTTCTAATGCCCCTCAGGGGCTTTCTAAAGTAAACCAGACACTTCTAGAACCTCTCAAGGCCTTTCTATAAGAACCCAGACCCTTGTAATGCCACTCAGAGCCATTCTAAAGGCCGCAAGACCCTTATAATCCCCCTGAGGGCCTTTAAAAGGACCCAGACCCTTATGGACCCCCTCAGGACACTTCTAATAGCCCCCAGACCCTTCTAGAGCCCCTCAGGGCCTTTCTAAAGGCTTCCACACCCTTCTAATGACCATCAAGACCCATGTAAAGGCCCCCAGACCCTTCTAGATTGCCTCAGGACCCATCTAAAAGCCCCCAGACCCTTCTAATACCTTTCAGGACCCTTATGAAGGCCACAAGACCGTTCTAATGCCCCTCAGGACCTTTCTAAAGGCCCTCAGACCCATCTAATGCCCCTCAGGGCATTTATAAAGGTTCCCAGACCCTTCTAGAGCCCGTCAGGACACTTCTAAATCCCGCAGACCATTCTAATGCCCGTCAGGGCCTTTACAAAGGTCCCCAGACCCTTCTACTGCCCCTCAGGAGCATTCTAAAGGCCCCCAGACCCTTCTAATGCCCCACAGGGCCTTTCTAAAGGTCCCCAGACCCTTCTAGAGCCCCTGAAGACCCTTCTAAAGGCCACCAGACCCTTCTAGAGCATCTCAGGACCCTTCTAAAGTCCCCCAGACCCTGCTAATTCCCCTCAGGGCTTTTATAAGGGCACCCAGACCCTTCTAATGCCCCTCAGGACCCTTATAAAGGCACCCAGACCCTTCTAATGCCACTCAGGGCCTTTCTAAAGGCCGCGAGACCCTTATAATCCCCCTGAGGGCCTTTAAAAAGGCCCCCAGACCCTTCTGGACGCCCTCAGGAAGCTTCTAATAGCCCCCAGACCCTTCTAGAGCCCCTCAGGGCCTTTCTAAAGGCCTCCACACCCTTCTAATGACCCTCAAGACCCATGTAAAGGCCGCCAGACCCTTCTAGATTGCCTCAGGACCAATCTAAAAGCCACCAGACCCTTCTAATGCCTTTCAGGACCTTTCTAAAGGCCTCCACACCCTTGTAATGACCCTCAAGACCCATGTAAAGGCCCCTAGACCATTCTAGATTGGCTCAGGACCCATCTAAAAGCACCCAGACCCTTCTAATGCCTTTCAGGACCCTTATGAAGGCCACAAGACCTTTCTGATGCCCCTCAGAACCTTTCTAAAGGCCCTCAGACCATTCTAATGCCCCTCAGGGCATATATAAAGGTTCCCAGACCCTTCTAGAGCCGGTCAGGACACTTATAAATGTCCCCAGACCCTTCTACTGCCCCTCAGGAGCATTCTAAAGGCCCTCAGACCCTTCTAATGCCCCTCAGGGCATTTATAAAGGTTCCCAGACCCTTCTAGAGCCCGTCAGGACCCTTATAAAGGCCCCCAGACCATTCTAGAGCCCCTCAGGACACTTCTAAAGGCATGCAGACCATTCTAATGCCCCACAGGGCCTTTCTAAAGGTCCCCAGACCCTTCTACTGCCCCTGAAGAGCATTAGAAAGGCCCCCAGACCCTTCTAATGCCCCACAGGGCATTTCTAAATGTCCCCAGACCCTTCTAGAGCCCCTCAAGACCCTTCTAAAGGCCCCCAGACCCTTATAGAGCCCTTCAGGACCCTTCTGAAGTCCCCCAGACCCTGCTAGTTCCCCTCAGGGCTTTTATAAGAGCACCCAGAATCTTCTAATGCCCCTCAGGACCCTTATAAAGGCACCCAGAACCTTCTAGAGCCTCTCAGGACAGTTTTAAATGTCTCCAGACCCTTCTAGAACCTCTCAGGACCATTCTAAAGGACCCCAGACCCTTCTAATGCCACTCAGGGCCTTTTTAAAGTACCCCAGACACTTCTAGAACCTCTCAGGGCCTTTCTATATGACCCCAGACCCTTGTAATGCCACTCAGGGCCTTTCTAAAGGCCGCGAGACCCTTATAATTCCCCTGAGGGCCTTTAAAAAGGCCCCCAGACCCTTCTGGACCCCCTCAGGAAGCTTCTAATAGCCCCCAGACCCTTCTAGAGCCCCTCAGGGCCTTTCTAAAGTCCTCCACACCCTTCTAATGACTCTCAAGGCCCATGTAAAGGCCCCTAGACCCTTCTAGATTGCCTCAGGACCCATCTAAAAGACCCCAGACCGTTCTAATGCCTTTCAGGACCCTTATGAAGGCCACAAGACCCTTCTAATGCCCCTCAGGACCTTTCTAAAGGCACTCAGACCCTTCTAATGCCCCTCAGGGCATTTATAAAGGTTCCCTGACCCTTCTAGAGCCTGTCAGGACCCTTATAAAGGCCCCCAGACCATTCTAGAGCCCCTCAGGACACTTCTAAAGGCCCGCAGACCATTCTAATGCCCGTGAGGGCCTTTATAAAGGTTCCCAGACACTTCACCTGCCCCTCAGGAGCATTCTAAAGGCCCCCAGACCCTTCTAATGCCCCACAGGGCCTTTCTAAAGGTCCCCAGACCCTTCTAGAGCCCCTGAAGACCCTTCTAAAGGCCCCCAGACCCTTATAGAGCCCTTCAGGACCCTTCTAAAGTCCCCCAGACCCTGCTAGTTCCCCTCAGGGCTTTTATAAGGGCACCCAGAATCTTATAATGCCCCTCAGGACCCTTATAAAGGCACCCAGACCCTTCTAGAGCCTCTCAGGACAGTTTTAAATGCCTCCAGACCCTTCTAGAACCCCTCAGGACCATTCTAAAGGACCCCAGACCCTTCTAATGCCCCTGAGGGCCTTTCTAAAGTACCCCAGACACTTCTAGAACCTCTCAGGGCCTTTCTAAATGACCCCAGACCATTGTAATGCCACTCAGGGCCTTTCTAAAGGCCGCGAGACCCTTATAATCACCCTGAGGGCCTTTAAAAAGGCCCCTGACCCTTCTAGACCCCCTCAGGAATCTTCTAATAGCCCCCAGACCCTTCTAGAGCCCCTCAGGGCCTTTCTAAAGGACTCCACACCCTTCTAATGACCCTCAAGACCCATGCAAAGGCCGCCAGACCCTTCTAGATTGCCTCAGGACCCATCTAAAAGCCCCCAGACCCTTCTAATGCCTTTCAGGGCCTTTCTAAAGGCCTCCATACCCTTCTAATGACCCTCAAGACCCATGTAAAGGCCCCTAGACCCTTCTAGATTGCCTCAGGACCCATCTAAAAGCCCCCAGACCCTTCTAATGCCTTTCAGGGCCTTTCTAAAGGCCTCCATACCCTTCTAATGACCCTCAAGACCCATGTAAAGGCCCCTAGACCCTTCTAGATTGCCTCAGGACCCATCTAAAAGCACCCAGACCCTTCTAATGCCTTTCAGGACCCTTTTGAAGGCCACAAGACCCTTCTAATGCCCCTCAGGGCATTTATAAAGGTTCCCAGACCCTTCTAGAGTCCGTCAGGACACTTATAAATGTCCCCATACCCTTCTACTGATCCTCAGGAGCATTTTAAAGGCCCCCAGACCCTTCTAATGCCCCACAGGGCCTTTCTAAAGGTCCCCAGACCCATCTAGAGCCCCTGAAGACCCTTCTAAAGTCCCCCAGACCCTTCTAGAGCCCCTCAGGACAATTCTAAAGTCCCCCAGACCCTTCTAATTCCACTCAGGGCTTTTATAAGGGCACCGAAACCCTTCTAATGCGCCTCAGGACCCTTATAAAGGCACCCAGACCCTTCTAGAGCCTCTCAGGACAGTTTTAAATGCCTCCAGACCCTTCTAGACCTCCTCAGGACCATTCTAAAGGCCCACAGACCCTTCTAATGCCCCTCAGGGCCTTTCTAAAGTACCCCAGACACTTCTAGAACCTCTCAGGGCCTTTCTATATGACCCCAGACCCTTGTAATGCCACTCAGGGCCTTTCTAAAGGCCGCGAGACCCTTATAATCCCCCTGAGGGCCTTTAAAAAGGCCCCCAGACCCTTCTGGACCCCCTCAGGAAGCTTCTAATAGCCCCCAGACCCTTCTAGAGCCCCTCAGGGCCTTTCTAAAGTCCTCCACACCCTTCTAATGACTCTCAAGGCCCATGTAAAGGCCCCTAGACCCTTCTAGATTGCCTCAGGACCCATCTAAAAGACCCCAGACCGTTCTAATGCCTTTCAGGACCCTTATGAAGGCCACAAGACCCTTCTAATGCCCCTCAGGACCTTTCTAAAGGCACTCAGACCCTTCTAATGCCCCTCAGGGCATTTATAAAGGTTCCCTGACCCTTCTAGAGCCTGTCAGGACCCTTATAAAGGCCCCCAGACCATTCTAGAGCCCCTCAGGACACTTCTAAAGGCCCGCAGACCATTCTAATGCCCGTGAGGGCCTTTATAAAGGTTCCCAGACACTTCACCTGCCCCTCAGGAGCATTCTAAAGGCCCCCAGACCCTTCTAATGCCCCACAGGGCCTTTCTAAAGGTCCCCAGACCCTTCTAGAGCCCCTGAAGACCCTTCTAAAGGCCCCCAGACCCTTACAGAGCCCCTCAGGACCCTTCTAAAGACCCCCAGACCCTGCTAATTCCTTTCAGGGCTTTTATAAGGGCACCCAGACCCTTCTAATGCCCCTCAGGACCCTTATAAAGCCTCCCAGACCCATCTAGAGCCTCTCAGGACAGTTTTAAATGCCTCCAGACCCTTCTAGAGCCCCTCAGGACTATTCTAAAGGCCACCCAGACCCTTCTAATGCCCCTCAGGACCCTTCTAAAGGCCCCCAGACCATTCTAATGCCCCTCAGGGCCTTTCTAAAGTACCCCAGACACATCTAGAACCTCTCAGGGCCTTTCTATATGCCCCGAGACGCCTATAATGCCCCTCAGGGCCTTTCTAAGGGCTCCCATACCATTCTAATCCACCTCAGGGCCTTTCTAAAGTACCCCAGACACTTCTAGAACCTCTCAGGGCCTTTCTATATGACCCCAGACCTTTGTAATGCCACTCAGGGCCTTTCTAAAGGCCGCGAGATCTTTATAACCCCCTGAGGTCCTCTAAAAAGTCCCCAGACCCTTATGGACCCCCTCAGGACTCTTCTAATAGCCCCCAGACCCTTCTAGAACCCCTCAGGGCCTTTCTAAAGGCCTCCACACCCTTCTAATGACCCTCAAGACCCATGTAAAGGCCCCCAGACCCTTCTAGATTGCCTCAGGACCCATCTAAAAGCCCCCAGACCCTTCTAATGCCTTTCAGGACCCTTATGAATGTCACAAGACCCTTCTAATGCCCCTCAGGACCTTTCTACAAGACCTCAGACGTCTCTAATGCCACTCAGGGCATTTATAAAGGTTCCCAGACCCTTCTAGAGCCCGTCAGGACCCTTATAAAGGCCCCCAGACCATTCTAGAGCCCCTCAGGACACTTCTAAAGGCCCGCAGACCATTCTAATGCCCGTCAGGGCCTTTCTAAAGGTCCCCAGACCCTTCTACTGCCCCTCAGGAGCATTCTGAAGGCCCCCAGACCCTTCTAATGCCCCACAGGGCCTTTCTAAAGGCCCCCAGACCCTTATAGAGCCCCTCAGGACCATTCTAAAGTCCCCCAGACCCTGCTAATTCCCCTCAGGGCTTTTATAAGGGCACCCAGACCCTTCTAATGCCCCTCAGGACCCTTATAAAGGCACCCAGACCCTTCTAGAGCCTCTCAGGACAGCTTTAAATGCCTCCAGACCCTTCTAGACCCCCTCGGGACCATTCTAAAGGCCCCCAGACCCTTCTAATGCCCCTCAGGACCCTTCTAAAGGCCCCCAGACCCTTCTAATGCCCCTCAGGGCCTTTCTAAAGTACCCCAGACACTTCTAGAACCTCTCAGGGCCTTTCTATATGACCCCAGACCCTTGTAATGCCACTCAGGGCCTTTCTAAAGGATGCGAGACCCATATAATCACCCTGAGGGCCTTTAAAATGGCCCCCTGACCATTCTGGACCCCTTCAGGACGATTCTAATAGCCCCCAGACCCTTCTAGAGCCCCTCAGGGCCTTTCTAAAGGCATCTACACCCCTCTAATGACCCACAAGACCCATGTAAAGGCCCCCAGACCATTCTAGACTGCCTCAGGACCCATCTAAAAGCCCCCAGACCTTTCTAATGCATTTCAGGGCCTTTCTAAAGGCCTCCACACCTATCTAATAACCCTCAAGACCCATGTAAAGGCCCCCAGACCCTTCTAGATTGCCTAAGGACCCATCTAAAAGCCCCCAGACCCTTCTAATGCCCCTCAGGACCCTTATAAAGGCCCCCAGACCATTCTAGAGCCCCTCAGGACAATTCTAAAGGCCTGCAGACCATTCTGATGCCCGTCAGGGCCTTATAAAGGTGCCCAGACCCTTCTACTGCCCCTCAGGAGCATTCTAAAGGCCCCCAGACCATTCTAATGCCGCAGAGGGCCTCCCTAAAGGTCCCGAGACCCTTCTAGAGCCCCTGAAGACCCTTCTAAAGGCCCCCAGACCCTTATAGAGCCCCTCAGGACCCTTCTAAAGGCCCCCAGACCCTTCTAATGCCCCACAGGGCCTTTATAAAGGTCCCCAGACCCTTCTAGAGCCCCTGAAGACCCTTCTAAAGGCGTCGAGACCCTTATAGAGCCCCTCAGGATCATTCTAAAGTCCCCCAGACCCTGCTAATTCCTCTCAGGGCTATTATAAGGGCACCCAGACCCTTCTAATGCCCCTCAGGACCCTTATAAAGGCACCCAGACCCTTGTAGAGCATCTCAGGACAGTTTTAAATGCCTCCAGACCCTTCTAGACCCGCTCAGGACAATTCTAAAGGCCCACAGACCCTTCTAATGCCCCACAGGGCCTTTCTAAAGGTCCCCAGACCCTTCTAGACACCTGAAGACCCTTCTAAAGAACTCCAGACCCTTATAGAGCCCCGCAGGACCCTTCTAATGTCCCCCAGACCCTGCTAATTCCCCTCAGGGCTATTATAAGGGAACCCAGACCATTCTAATGCCTCTGAAGACCCTTCTAAAGGCCCCGAGACACTTATAGAGCCCCTCAGGACCCTTCTAAAGTCCCCAGACCCTGTTAATTCCTCTCAGGGCTTTTATAAGGGCTCCCAGACCCTTCTATTGCCCCTCAGGACCCTTATAAAGGATCCCAGACCCTTCTAGAGCCTCTCAGGACAGTTTTAAATGCCTCCAGACCCTTCTAGACCCCCTCAGGACCATTCTAAAGGCCCCCAGACCCTTCTAATGCCAATCAGGGCCTTTCTAAAGTAACCCAGACACTTCTAGAACCTCTCAGGGCCTTTCTATATGACCCCAGACCCTTGTAATGCCACTCAGGGCCTTTCTAGAAGCCACGAGACCCTTATAATCCCCCTGAGGGCCTTTAAAAAGGCCCCCAGACCCTTCTGGATCCCCTCTGGACACTTCTAATAGCCCCCAGACCCTTCTAGAGCCCCTCAGGGCCTTTCTAAAGGCCTCCACACCCTTCTAATGACCCTCAAGACCCATGTAAAGGCCCCCAGACCCTTCTAGATTGCATCAGGACCCATCTAAAAGCCCCCAGACCCTTCTAATGCCTTTCAGTACCATTATCAAGGCCACAAGACTTTTCTAATGCCACTCAGGACCTTTCTAAAGGCCCTCAGACCCTTCTAATGTCCCTCAGGGCATTTATAAAGGTTCCCAGACCCTTCTAGAGCCCGTCAGGACCCTTATAAAGGACCCCAGACCATTCTAGAGCCCCTCAGGACACTTCTAAAGGCCCGCAGACCATTCTAATGCCCGTCAGTGCCTTTATAAAGGTCCCCAGACCCTTCTACTGCCCCTCAGGAGCATTCTAAAGGCCCCAGACCCTTCTAATGCCCCACAGGGCCTTTCTAAAGGTCCCCAGACCCTTCTAGAGCCCCTGAAGACCCTTCTAAAGGCCCCCAGACCCTTATAGAGCCCCTCAGGACCCTTCTAAAGTCCCCCAGACCCTGCTAGTTCCCCTCAGGGCTTTTATAAGGGCACCCAGAATCTTCTAATGCCCCTCAGGACCCTTATAAAGGCACCCAGACCCTTCTAGAGCCTCTCAGGACAGTTTTAAATGCATCCAGACCCTTCTAGACCCCCTCAGGACCATTCTAAAGGCCCCCAGACCCTTCTAATGCCTCTCAGGGCCTTTCCAAAGTACCCCAGACACTTCTAGAACCTCTCAGGGCCTTTCTATATGACCCCAGACCCTTGTAATGCCACTCAGGTCCTTTCTAAAGGATGCGAGACCCATATAATCACCCTGAGGGCCTTTAAAAAGGCCCCCAGACCCTTCTGGACCCCCTCAGGACGCTTCTAATAGCCCCCAGTCCCATCTAGAGCCCCTCGGGGCCTTTCTAAAGGCCTCCACACCCTTCTAATGACCCTCAAGACCCATGTAAAGGCCCCCAGACCCTTCTAGATTGCCTCAGGACCCATCTAAAAGCCCCCAGACCCTTCTAATGCATTTCAGGGCCTTTCTAAAGGCCTCCACACCCTTCTAATGACCCTCAAGACCCATGTAAAGGCCCCCAGACCCTTCTAGATTGCCTAAGGACCCATCTAAAAGCCCCCAGACCCTTCTAATGCCTTTCAGGACCCTTATGAAGGCCACAAGACCCTTCTAATGCCCTCAGGACCTTTCTAAAGGCCTTCAGACCCTTCTAGAGCCCGTCAGGACCCTTATAAAGGTCCCCAGACCCTTCTAGAGACCGTCAGGACCCTTTTAAAGGTACCCAGACCCTTCTACTGCCACTCAGGAGCATTCTAAAGGCCCCAGACCCTTTTAATGCCCCACAGGGCCTTTCTAAAGGTCCCCAGACCCCTCTAGAGTCCCTGAAGACCCTTCTAAAGGCATCCAGACCCTTATAGAGCCCCTCTGGACCCTTCTAAAGTCCCCAGACCCTGCTAATTCCCCTCAGGCTTTTATAAGGGCACCCAGACCCTTCTAATGCCCCTCAGGACCCTTATAAGGGCACCCAGACCCTTCTAGAGCCTCTCAAGACAGTTTTAAATGACTCCAGACCTTCTAGACCCCCTAAGGACCATTCTAAAGGCCCCCAGAGCCTTCTAATGCCCCTCAGAGCATTTATAAAGGTTCCCAGACCCTTCTAGAGCCCGTCAGGACGCTTATAAAGGCCCCCAGACCATTCTAGAGCCCCTGAGGACACTTCTAAAGGCCTGCAGACCATTCTAATGCCCGTCAGGGCCTTATAAAGGTCCCCAGACCCTTCTACTGCCCCTCAGGAGCATTCTAAAGGCCCCCAGATCCTTCAATGCCCCACAGGGCCTTTCTAAAGGTCCCGAGACCCTTCTAGAGCCCCTCAAGACCCTTCTAAAGGCCCCCAGACCCTTATAGAGCCCCTCAGGACCCTTCTAAAGGCCCCCAGACCCTTCTAATGCCCCACAGGGCCTTTCTAAAGGTCCCCAGACCCTTCTAGAGCCCCTGAAGACCCTTCTAAAGGCCCCCAGACCCTTATAGAGCCCCTCAGGACCATTCTAAAGTCCCCCAGACCCTGCTAATTCCTCTCAGGCTTTTATAAGGGCCCCCAGGCCCTTCTAATGCCCTCAGGACCCTTATAAAGGCACCCAGACCCTTCTAGAGCCTCTCAGGACAGTTTTAAATGCCTCCAGACACTTCTAGACCCCCTCAGGACCATTTTAAAGGCCCCCAGACCCTTCTAATGCCCCACAGGGCCTTTCTAAAGGCCCCAGACACTTCTAGAAACTCTCAGGGCCTTTCTATATGACCCCAGGCCCTTGCAATTCCACTCAGGGCCTTTCTAAAGGCCGCGAGACCCTTATAATCCCCCTGAGGGCCTTTAAAAAGGCCCCAGACCCTTCTGGACCCCCTCAGGATGCTTCTAATAGCCCCCAGACCCTTCTAGAGTCCCTCAGGGCCTTTCTAAAGGCCTCCACACCCTTCGAATGACCCCCAAGACCAATGTAAAGGCCCCTAGACCCTTCTAGATTGCCTCAGGACCCATCTAAAAGCCCCCAGACCCTTCTAATGCCTTTCAGGACCCTTATGAAGGCCACAAGACCCTTCTAATGCCCCTCAGGACCTTTCCAAAGGCCCTCAGACCCTTCTAATGCCCTCAGGGCATTTATAAAGGTTCCCAAACCCTTCTAGAGCCCGTCAGGACCTTATAAAGGCCCCCAGACCATTCTAGAGCCCCTCAGGACACTTCTAAATCCCGCAGACCATTCTAATGCCCGTCAGGGCTTTATAAAGGTCCCCAGACCACTCTACTGCCCCTCAGGAGCATTCTAAAGTACCCCAGACCCTTCTAATGCCCCTCAGGGCCTTTCTAAAGTACCCCAGACACTTCTAGAAACTCTCAGGGTCTTTCTATATGACCCCAGGCCCTTGTAATGCCACTCAGGGCCTTTCTAAAGGCCGCGAGACCCTTATAATCCCCCTGAGGTCCTTTAAAAAGGCCCCCAGACCCTTCTGGACCCCCTAAGGATGCTTCTAATAACCCCCAGACCCTTCTAGAGCCCCTCAGCGCCTTTCTAAAGGCCTCCACACCCTTCTAATGACCCTCAAGACCCATGTAAAGGCCCCCAGACCCTTCTAGATTGCCTAAGGACCTATCTAATAGCCCCAGACCCTTCTAATGCCCCACAGGGCCTTTCTAAAGGTCCCCAGACCCCTCTAGAGCCCCTGAAGACCCTTCTAAAGGCCCCCAGACCCTTATAGAGCCCCTCTGGACCCTTCTAAAGTCCCCCAGACCATGCTAATTCCCCTCAGGGCTTTTATAAGGGCACCCAGACCCTTCTAATGCCTCTGAGGACCTTTCTAAAGGCCCTCAGACCATTCTAATGCCCTCAAGACCCATGTAAAGGCCCCTAGACCCTTCTAGATTTCCTCAGGACCCATCAAAAGCGCCCAGACCCTTCTAATGCTTTTCAGGACCCTTATGAAGGCCACAAGACCCTTCTAATGCCCCTCAGGACCTTTCTAAAGGCCTTCAGACCCTTCTAGAGCCCGTCAGGACCCTTATAAAGGTCCCCAGACCCTTCTAGAGACCGTCAGGACCCTTTTAAAGGTACCCAGACCCTTCTACTGCCACTCAGGAGCATTCTAAAGGCCCCAGACCCTTTTAATGCCCCACAGGGCCTTTCTAAAGGTCCCCAGACCCCTCTAGAGTCCCTGAAGACCCTTCTAAAGGCCTCCAGACCCTTATAGAGCCACTCTGGACCCTTCTAAGTCCCCAGACCCTGCTAATTCCCCTCAGGGCTTTTATAAGGGCACCCAGACCCTTCTAATGCCCCTCAGGACCCTTATAAAGGCACCCAGACCCTTCTAGAGCCTCTCAAGACAGTTTTAAATGACTCCAGACCCTTCTAGACCCCCTCAGGACCATTCTAAAGGCCCCCAGAGCCTTCTAATGCCCCTCAGAGCATTTATAAAGGTTCTCAGACCCTTCTAGAGCCCGTCAGGACGCTTATAAAGGCCCCCAGACCATTCTAGAGCCCCTGAGGACACTTCTAAAGGCCTGCAGACCATTCTAATGCCCGTCAGGGCCTTATAAAGGTCCCCAGACCATTCTACTGCCCCTCAGGAGCATTCTAAAGGCCCCCAGATCCTTCTAATGCCCCACAGGGCCTTTCTAAAGGTCCCGAGACCCTTCTAGAGCCCCTGAAGACCCTTCTAAAGGCCCCCAGACCCTTATAGAGCCCCTCAGGACCCTTCTAAAGGCCCCAGACCCTTCTAATGCCCCACAGGGCCTTTCTAAAGGTCCCCAGACCCTTCTAGAGCCCCTGAAGACCCTTCTAAAGGCCCCCAGACCCTTATAGAGCCCCTCAGGACCATTCTAAAGTCCCCCAGACCCTGCTAATTCTCTCAGGACTTTTATAAGGGCCCCCAGGCCCTTCTAATGCCCCTCAGGACCCTTATAAAGGCACCCAGACCCTTCTAGAGCCCCTCAGGACAGTTTTAAATGCCTCCAGACCCTTCTAGACCGCTCAGGACCATTTTAAAGGCCCCCAGACCCTTCCAATGCCCCACAGGGCCTTTCTAAAGGCCCCCATACCCTTCTAATGCCCCTCAGGTCATTTCTAAAGGCACCCAGACCCTTCTAATGCCACTCAGGGCCTTTCTAAAGGCCGCGAGACCCTTATAATCCCCCTGAGGACCTTTAAAAGGGCCCCCAGACCCTTCTGGACCCCCTCAGGACGCTTCTAATAGCCCCAGACCCTTCTAGAGCCCCTCAGGGCCTTTCTAAAGGCCTCCACACCCTTCTAATGACCCTCAAGACCCATGTAAAGGCCCCCAGACCCTTCTAGATTGCCTCAGGACCCATCTAAAAGCCCCCAGACCCTTATAATGCCTTTCAGGACCCTTATGAAGGCCACAAGACCCTTCTAATGCCCCTCAGGACCTTTCTAAAGGCCCTCTAGACCCTTCTAGAGCCCGTCAGGACCCTTATAAATGTCCCAGACCTTTCTAGAGCCCGTCAGGACCCTTATAAAGGTCCCCAGACCCTTCTAATGACCCACAGGGCCTTTCTAAATGTCCCCAGACCCATCTAGAGCCCCTGAAGACCCTTCTAAAGGCCCCCAGACCCTTCTAGATTGCCTAAAGACTCATCTAATAGCCCCCAGACCGTTCTAATGCCTTTCAGGGCCTTTCTAAAGGCTCCACACCCTCTAATGACCCTCAAGACCCATGTAAAGGCCCCTAGACCCTTCTAGATTGCCTCAGGACCCATCTAAAAGCCCCCAGACCCTTCTAATGCCTTTCAGGACCCTTATGAAGGCCAGAAGACCCTTCTAATGCCCCTCAGGACCTTTCTAAAGGCCCTCAGACCCTTCTAGAGCCCGTCAGGACCCTTATAAAGGTTCCCAGACCCTTCTAGAGCCCGTCAGGACCCTTATAAAGGTCCCCAGACCATTCTACTGCCCCTCAGGAGCATTCTAAAGGCCCCCAGACCCTTCTAATGCCCCACAGGGCCTTTCTGAAGGTCCCCAGACCCCTCAAGAGCCCCTGAAGACCCTTCTAAAGGCCCCCAGACCCTTATAGAGCCCCTCTTGACCCTTCTAATATTCCCCCAGACCCTGCTAATTCCTCTCAGGGCTTTTATAAGGGCACCCAGACCCTTCTAATGCCCCTCAGGACCCTTATAAAGGCACCCAGACCCTTCTAGAGCCTCTCAGGACAGTTTTAAATGCCTCCAGACCCTTCTAGAACCCCTCAGGACCATTCTAAAGGCCCCAGACCCTTCTAATGCCCCTCAGGGCCTTTTTAAAGTACCCCAGACACTTCTAGAACCTCTCAGGGCCTTTCTATATGAACCAGACCCTTGTAATGCCACTAAGGGCCTTTCTAAAAGCCGCGAGACCCTTATAATCCCCCTGAGGGCCTTTATAAAGGCCCCCAGACCATTCTGGACCCCCTCAGGACGCTTCTAATAGCCCCGAGACCCATCTAGAGCCTCTCAGCGCCTTTCTAAAGGCCTCCACACCCTTCTAATGACCCTCAAGACCCATGTAAAGGCCCCCAGACCCTTCCCGATTGCCTAAGGACCCATCTAAAAGCACCCAGATCCTTCTAATGCCTTTCAGGGCCTTTCTAAAGGCCTCCACACCCTTCTAATGACCCTCAAGACCCATGTAAAGGCCCCCAGACCCTTCTAGATTGCCTCAGGACCCATCTAAAAGCTCTCAGACCCTTCTAATGCCTTTCAGGACATTTCTAAAGGCCCTCAGACCCTTCTAATGCACCTCAGGGCATATATAAATGTTCCCAGACCCTTCTAGAGCCCGTCAGGACCCTTATAAAGTCCCCCAGACCACTCTAGAGCCCCTCAGGACACTTCTAAATCCCGCAGACCATTCTAATGCCCGTCAGGCCCTTTATAAAGGTCCCCAGACCCTTCTACTGCCCCTCAGGAGCATTCTAAAGGCCCCCAGACCCTTCTAATGCCCCACAGGGCCTTTCTAAATGTCCCCAGACCCTTCTAGAGCCCCTGAAGACCCTTCTAAAGGCCCCCAGACCCTTATAGAGCCCCTCAGGACCATTCTAAAGTCCCCCAGACCCTGCTAATTCCCCTCAGGGCTTTTATAAGGGCGCCCAGACCCTTCTAGAGCCCATCAGGACCCTTATAAAGGCACCCAGACCCTTCTAGAGCCCCTCAGGACACTTCTAAAGGCCCGTAGACCCTTCTAATGCCTGTCAGGGCCTTTATAAAGGTCCCCACACCCTTCTACTGCCCCTCAGGACCCTTCTAAAGGCCCCCAGACCCTTCTAATGCCCCACAGGGCCTTTCTAAAGGTCCCCAGACCCCTCTAGAGCCCCTGAAGACCCTTCTAAAGGCCCCCAGACCCTTATAGAGCCCCTCTGGACCCTTCAAAAGTCCCCCAGACCCTGCTAATTCCCCTCAGGGCTTTTATAAGGGCACCCAGACCCTTCTAATGCCCCTCAGGACCCTTATAAATGCACCCAGACCCTTCTAGAGCCTCTCAGGACAGTTTTAAATGCCTCCAGACCCTTCTAGAACCCCTCAGGACCATTCTAAAGGCCCCCAGACCCTTCTAATGCCCCTCAGGGCCTTTCTAAAGTACCCCAGACACTTCTAGAACCTCTCAGGGCCTTTCTATATGACCCCAGACCCTTGTAATGCCACTCAGGGCCTTTCTAAAAGCCCCGAGAGCCTTATAATCCCCCTGAGGGCCTTTATAAAGGCCCCCAGACCCTTCTGGACCCCCTCAGGACGCTTCTAATAGCCCCCAGACCCATCTAGAGCCCCTCAGCGCCTTTCTAAAGGCATCCACACCCTTCTAATGACCCTCAAGACCCATGTAAAGGCCCCCAGACCCTTCTAGATTGCCTCAGGACCCATCTAAAAGCACCCAGACCCTTCTAATGCCCCTCAGGACCTTTCTAAAGGCCCTCAGACCATTCTAATGCCCCTCTAGACCCATGTAAAGGCCCCTAGACCATTCTGGATTGCCTCAGGACCCATCTAAAAGCGCCCAGACCCTTCTAATGCCTTTCAGGACCCTTATGAAGGCCACAAGACCCTTCTAATGCCCCTCAGGACCTTTCTAAAGGCCCCCAGACCCTTATAGAGCCCCTCAGGACCCTTCTAAAGTCCCCCAGACCCTGCTAATTCCCCTCAGGGCTTTTATAAGTGCACCCAGAATCTTCTTATACCCGTCAGGACCCTTATAAAGGCACCCAGACCATTCTAGAGCCTCTCAGGACAGCTTTAAATGCCTCCAGATCCTTCTAGACCCCCTGAGGACCATTCTAAAGGCCTGTCAGGGCCTTTCTAAAGGTCCCCACACCCTTCTACTGCCCCTCAGGAGCATTCTAAAGGCCCCCAGACCCTTATAGAGCCCCTCAGGACCCTTCTAAAGTCCCCCAGACCCTGCTAATTCCCCTCAGGGCTTTAATAAGGGCACCCAGACCCTTCAAATGCCCCTTAGGTCCCTTATAAAGGCACCAAGACCCTTCTAGAGCCTCTCAGGACAGTTTTAAATGCCTCCAGACCCTTCTGGACCCCGTCAGGACCATTCTAAAGGCCCCCAGACACTTCTAATGCCCCTCAGGACATTTCTAAAGGCCCCCAGACACTTCTAATGCCCCTCAGGGCCTTTCTAAAGTACCCCAGACACTTCTAGAACCTCTCAGGGCCTTTGTATATGACCCCAGACCCTTCTAATGCCCCTCAGGGCCTTTCTAAAGGCCCCCATACCGTTCTAATGCCCCTCAGGACATTTCTAAAGGTCCCCAGACCCTTCTAGAGCCCCTCAGGACATTTCTAAAGGCACGCAGACCCTTCTAATGCCACTCAGGGCCTTTCTAAAGGCCGCGAGACCCTTAAATCCCCCTGAGGGCCTTTAAAAAGGCCCCCAGGCCCTTCTGGACCTCCTCAGGACGCTTCTAATAGCCCCCAGACCATTCTAGAGCTTCTCAGGGCCCTTCTAAAGGCCTCCACACCCTTCTAATGACCCTCAAGACACATGTAAAGGCCCCTAGACCCTTCTAGATTGCCTCAGGACCCATCTAAAAGCCCCCAGACCCTTCTAATGCCTTTCAGGACCCTTATCAAGGCCACAAGACCCTTCTAATGCCCCTCGGGACCTTTCTAAACGCCCTCAGACCCTTCTAATGCCCCTCAGGGCATTTATGAAGGTTCCCAGACCCTTCTAGAGCCCGTCAGGACCCATATAAAGGCCCCCAGACCATTCTAGAGCCCCTCAGGACACTTCTAAAGGCCCGCAGACCATTGTAATGCTCGTCAGGGCCTTTATAAAGGTCCCCAGACCGTTCTACTGCCCCTCAGGAGCAGTCTAAAGGCCCCCAGACCCTTCTAATGCCCCACAGGGCCTTTCTAAAGGTCCCCAGACCCTTCTAGAGCCCCTGAAGACCCTTCTAAAGGCCCCCAGACCCTTATAGAGCCCCTCAGGACCCTTCTAAAGTCCCCCAGACCCTGCTAATTCCCCACAGGGCTTTTATAAGGGCACCCAGACCCTTCTAATGCCCCTCAGGACCCTTATAAAGGTACCCAGACCATTCTAGAGCCCCTCAGGACGCTTCTAATAGGCCCCAGACCCTTCTAGAGCCCCTCAGCGCCTTTCTAAAGGCATCCACACCCTTCTAATGACTGTCAAGACCCATGTAAAGGCCCCCAGACCCTTCTAGATTGCCTAAGGACCCATCTAAAAGCCCCCAGACCCTTCTAATGCCCCTCAGGACCCTTATAAAGGCCCCCAGACCATTCTAGAGCCCCTCAGGACAATTCTAAAGGCCTGCAGACCATTCTGATGCCCGTCAGGGCCTTATAAAGGTGCCCAGACCCTTCTACTGCCCCTCAGGAGCATTCTAAAGGCCCCCAGACCATTCTAATGCCGCAGAGGGCCTCCCTAAAGGTCCCGAGACCCTTCTAGAGCCCCTGAAGACCCTTCTAAAGGCCCCCAGACCCTTCTAATGCCCCACAGGGCCTTTATAAAGGTCCCCAGACCCTTCTAGAGCCCCTGAAGACCCTTCTAAAGGCGTCGAGACCCTTATAGAGCCCCTCAGGATCATTCTAAAGTCCCCCAGACCCTGCTAATTCCTCTCAGGGCTATTATAAGTGCACCCAGACCCTTCTAATGCCCCTCAGGACCCTTATAAAGGCACCCAGACCCTTGTAGAGCATCTCAGGACAGTTTTAAATGCCTTCAGACCCTTCTAGAACCCCTCAGGACCATTCTAAAGGCCCCCAGACCCTTCTAATGCCCCACAGGGCCTTTCTAAAGGTCCCCAGACCCTTCTAGACCCCTGAAGACCCTTCTAAAGGACTCCAGACCCTTATAGAGCCCCGCAGGACCCTACTAATGTCCCCCAGACCCTGCTAATTCCCCTCAGGGCTTTTATAAGGGAACCCAGACCCTTCTAATGCCTCTGAAGACCCTTCTAAAGGCCCCGAGACACTTATAGAGCCCCTCAGGACCCTTCTAAAGTCCCCCAGACCCTGTTAATTCCTCTCAGGGCTTTTATAAGGGCTCCCAGACCCTTCTAATGCCCCTCAGGACCCTTATAAAGGAACCCAGACCATTCTAGAGCCTCTCAGGACAGTTTTAAATGCCTCCAGACCCTTCTAGACCCCCTCAGGACCATTCTAAAGGCCCCCAGACCCTTCTAATGCCCCTCAGGGCCTTTCTAAAGTAACCCAGACACTTCTAGAACCTCTCAGGGCCTTTCTATATGACCCCAGACCCTTGTAATGCCACTCAGGGCCTTTCTAAAAGCCACGAGACCCTTATAATCCCCCTGAGGGCCTTTAAAAAGGCCCCCAGAACCTTCTGGATCCCCTCAGGACGCTTCTAATAGACCCGAGACCCTTCTAGAGCCTATCAGGGCCTTTCAAAAGGCCTCCACACCCTTCTAATGACACTCAAGACCCATGTAAAGGCGCCTAGACCTTTCTAGATTGCCTCAGGACCCATCTAAAAGCCCCCAGACCCTTCTAATGCCTTTCAGGACCCTTATCAAGGCCACAAGACCCTTCTAATGCCACTCAGGACCTTTCTAAAGGCCCTCAGACCCTTCTAATGCCCCTCAGGGCATTTATAATGGTTCCCAGACCCTTCTAGAGCCAGTCAGGACCCTTATAAAGGTCCCCAGACCCTTCTAGAGCCCCTCAGGACATTTCTAAAGGCACCCAGACCCTTCTAATGCCACTCAGGGCCTTTCTAAAAGCCACGAGACCCTTATAATCCCCCTGAGGGCCTTTAAAAAGGCCCCCAGAACCTTCTGGATCCCCTCAGGACCCATCTAATAGCCCCAGACCCTTCTAATGCCTTTCAGGGCCTTTCTAAAGGCCTCCACACCCTTCTAATGACCATCAAGACCCATGTAAAGGCCCCTAGACCCTTCTAGATTGCCTCAGGACCCATTGAAAAGACCTCAGACCCTTCTAATGCCTTTCAGGACCCTTATGAAGGCCACAAGACCCTTCTAATGCCCCTCAGGACCTTTCTAAATGCCCTCAGACCCTTCTAATGCCCCTCAGGGCATTTATAAAGGTTCCCAGACCCTTCTAGAGCCCATCAGGACCCTTATAAAGGCCCCCAGACCATTCTAGAGCCCCTCAGGACACTTCTATATCACGCAGACCATTCTAATGCCAGTCAGGGCGTTTATAAAGGTCCCCAGACCCTTCTACTGCCCCTCAGGAGCATTCTAAAGGCCCCCAGACCCTTCTAATGCCCCACAGGGCCTTTCTAAAGGTCCCCAGACCCTTCTAGAGCCCCTGAAGACCCTTCTAAAGGCCCCCAGACCATTATAGAGCCCCTCAGGACCCTTCTAAATTCCCCCAGACCCTGCTAATTCCCCTCAGGTGTTATATAAGGGCGCCCAGACCCTTCTAATTCCGCTCAGGACCCTTATAAAGGCACCCAGACCCTTCTAGAGCCCCTCAGGACACTTCTAAAGGCCCGTAGACCCTTCTAATGCCTGTCAGGGCCTTTATAAAGGCCCCCAGACCCTTCTACTGCCCCTCAGGAGCATTCTAAAGGCCCCCAGACACTTCTAATGCCCCTCAGGGCCTTTCTAAAGGACCCCAGACCATTCTAGAGCCCCTGAAGACCCTTCTAAAGACCCCCATACCCTGCTAATTCCCCTCAGGGCTTTTATAAGGGCACCCAGACCCTTCTAATGCCCCTCAGGACCCATATAAAGGCACCCTAACCCTTCTAGAGATTCTCAGGACAGTTTTAAATGCCTCCAGACCCTTATAGACCCTCTCAGGACCATTCTAAAGGCACCCAGACCCTTCTAATGCCACTCAGGGCCTTTCTAAAGTACCCCAGACACTTCTAGAAACTCTCAGAGCCTTTCTATATGAACCCAGGCCCTTGTAATGCCACTCAGGGCCTTTCTAAAGGCCGCGAGACCCTTATAATCCCCCTGAGGGCCTTTAAAAAGGTCCCCAGACCCTTCTAGAGCCTCTGAAGACCCTTCTAAAGGCCCCCAGACCCATCTAATGCCCGTCAAGGCCTTTCTAAAGCACCCCAGACACTTCTAGAACCTATCAGGGCCTTTCTATATGACCCCAGACCCTTCTAATGCCTCTAAGGGCCTTTCTAAAGGCCGCGAGACCCTTATAATCCCCCTGAGGGCCTTTAAAAAGGCCCCCAGACCCTTCTGGACCCCCTCAGGACGCTTCTAATAGACCCCAGACCCTTCTAGAGCCCCTCAGGGCCTTTCTAAAGGCCTCCACACCCTTCTAATGACCCTCAAGACCCATGTAAAGGCCGCCAGACCCTTCTAGATTGCCTCAGGACCCATCTAAAAGCCCCCAGACCCTTCTAATGCCTTTCAGGACCCTTATGAAGGCCACAAGACCCTTCTAATGCCCCTCAGGACCTTTTTTAAGGCCCCCAGACCCTTCTAATGCCCCACAGGGCCTTTCTAAAGGTCCCCAGAGCCATCTAGAGCCCCTGAAGACCCTTCTAAACGCCCCCAGACCCTTATAGAGGCCCTCAGGACCCTTCTAAAGTCCCCCAGACCCTGTTAATTCCCCTCAGGGCTTTTATAAGGGCACCCAGACTCTTCTAAGGCTCCTCAGGACCATTATAAAGGCACCAAGACCCTTCTAGAGCCTCTCAGGACAGTTTTAAATGCCTCCAGACCCTTCTAGACCCCCTCAGGACCATTCTAAAGGCCCCCAGACCCTTCTAATGACCCTCAGGACATTTCTAAAGGCCCCCAGACACTTCTAATGCCCCACAGGGCTTTTCTAAAGTCCCCCATACCATTCTAATGCCCCTCCGGACATTTCTAAAGGCCCCCAGACCCTTCTAGAGCCCCTCAGGACATTTCTAAAGGCACCCAGACCCTTCTAATGCCACTCAGGGCCTTTCTAAAGGCCGCGAGACCCTTATAATCCCCCTGAGGGCCTTTAAAAAGGCCCACAGACCCTTCTGGACCCCCTCAGGACGCTTATAATAGCACCCAGACCCATCTAGAGCCCCTCAGTGCCTTTCTAAAGGCCTCCACACCCTTCTAATGACCCTCAAGACCCATGTAAATGCCCCCAGACCCTTCTAGATTGCCTCAGGACGCTTATAATAGCCCCCAGAACCTTCTAGACCCCCTCAGGGCCTTTCTAAAGGCCTCCACACCCTTCTAATGACCCTCAAGACCCATGTAAAGGCCCCCAGACCCTTCTAGATTGTCTCAGGACCCATCTAAAAGCCCCCAGACCCTTCTAATGCCTTTCAGGACCCTTATGAAGGCCACAAGACCCTTCTAATGCCCCTCAGGACCTTTCTAAAGGCCCTCAGACCCTTCTAATGCCCCTCAGGGCATTTATAAAGGTTCCCAGACCCTTCTACTGCCCCTCAGGAGCATTCTAAAGGCCCCCAGACCATTCTAGAGCCCCTCAGGACACTTCTAAAGGCCCGCAGACGATTCTAATGCCCGTCAGGGCCTTTCTAAATGTCCCCAGACCCTTCTACTGCCCCTCAGGAGCATTCTAAAGGCCCCCAGACCCTTCCAATGCCCCTCTGGGCCTTTCTAACGTACCCCAGACACTTCTAGAACCTCTCAGGGCCTTTCTATATGACCCCAGACCCTTCTAATGCAACTCAGGGCCTTTCTAAAGGCCGCAAGACCCTTATAATCCCCCTGAGGGCCTTTAAAAAGGCCCCCAGACCATTCTGGAACCCCTCAGGACGCTTCTAATAGCCCCCAGACCCTTCTAATGCCCGTCAGGGCCTTTATAAAGGTCCCCAGACCCTTCTACTGCCCCTCAGCAGCATTCTAAAGGCCCCCAGACCCTTCTAATGCCCCACAGGGCCTTTCTAAAGGTCCCCAGACCCTTCTAGAGCCCCTGAAGACCCTTCTAAAGGCTCCCAGACCATTATAGAGCCCCTCAGGACCCTTCTAAAGTCCCCCAGACCCTGCTAATTCCCCTCAGGACTTTTATAAGGGCACCCAGACCCTTCTAATGCCCCTGAGGACCCTTATAAAGGCACCCAGACCCTTCTAGGTCCTCTCAGGACAGTTTTAAATGCCTCCAGACCCTTCTAGACCCCCTCAGGACCATTCTAAAGGCCCCCAGACCCTTCTAATGCCCCTCAGGACCCATCTAAAGGACCCCAGACCCTTCTAATGCCCCTCAAGGCCTTTCTAAATGCCGCGAGACCCTTATAATCCCTCTGAGGGCCTTTAAAAAGGCCCCCAGACCCTTCTGGACCCCATCAGGACGCTTCTAATAGCCCCCAGACCCTTCTAGAGCCCCTCAGGGCCTTTCTAAAGGCCCGCAGACCATTCTAATGCCCCTCAGGGCCTTTATAATGGTCCCCAGACCCTTCTAGAGCCCCTGAAGACCATTCTAAAGGCCCCCAGACCCTTCTAATGCCCCACAGGGCCTTTCTAAAGGTCCCCAGACCCTTCTAGAGCCCCTCAAGACCCTTCTAAAATCCCCCAGACCTTTATAGAGCCCCTCAGGACCCTTCTAAAGTCCCCCAGACCCTGCTAATTCCCCTCAGGGCTTTTATAAGGGCACCCAGACCCTTCTAATGCCCCTCAGGACATTTCTAAAGGCACCCAGACCCTTCTAGAGCCCCTCAGGACATTTCTAAAGGCACCCAGACCCTTGTAATGCCACTCAGGGCCTTTCTAAAGGCCGCGAGACCCTTATAATCCCCCTGAGGGCCTTTAAAAAGGCCCCCAGACCCTTCTGGACCCTCTCAGGACGCTTCTAATAGCCCCCAGACCCATCTAATGCCTTTCAGGGCCTTTCTAAAGGCCTCCACACCCTTCTAATGACCCTCAAGACCCATGTAAAGGCCCCCAGACCCTTCTAGATTGACTCAGGACCCATCTAAAAGCCCCCAGACCCTTCTAATGCCTTTCAGGACCCTTATGAAGGCCACAAGACCCTTCTAATGCCCCTCAGGACCTTTCTAAAGGCCCTCAGACCCTTCAAATGCCCCTCAGGGCATTTATAAAGGTTCCCAGACCCTTCTAGAGCCCGTCAGGACCCTTATAAAGGCCCCCAGACCATTCTAGAGCACCTCAGGACACTTCTAAAGGCCCGCAGACCATTCTAATGCCCCTCAGGGCCTTTATAAAGGACCCCAGACCCTTCTACTGCCCCTCAGGAGCATTCTAAAGGCCCCAGACCCTTCTAATGCCCCACAGGGCCTTTCTAAAGGTCCCCAGACCCTTCTAGAGCCCCTGAAGACCCTTCTAAAGGCCCCCAGACCCTTATAGAGCCCCTCAGGACCCTTCTAAAGTCCCCCAGACCCTGTTAATTCCCCTAAGGGCTTTTATAAGGGCACCCAGAATCTTCTAATGCCCCTCAGGACCCTTATAAAGGCACCCAGACCCTTCTAGAGCCTCTCAGGACAGTTTTAAATGCATGCAGACCCTTCTAGACCCCCTCAGGACCATTCTAAAGGCCCCCAGACCCTTCTAATGCCCCTCAGGGCCTTTATAAAGTACCCCAGACACTTCTAGAAACTCTCAGGGCCTTTCTATATGACCCCAGGCCCTTCTAATGCCACTCAGGGCCTTTCTAAAGGCCGCGAGACTCTTATAATCCCCCTGAGGGCCTTTAAAAAGGCCCCCAGACCCTTCTGGACCCCCTCAGGACGCTTCTAATAGTCCCCAGACCCTTCTAGAGCTTATCAGGGCCTTTCTAAAGGCCTCCACACCCTTCGAATGACCCCCAAGACCAATGTAAAGGCCCCTAGACCCTTCTAGATTGCCTCAGGACCCATCTAAAAGCCCCCAGACCCTTCTAATGCCTTTCAGGACCATTATGAAGGCCACAAGACCCTTCTAATGCCCCTCAGGACCTTTCCAAAGGCCCTCAGACCCTTCTAATGCCCCTCAGGGCATTTATAAGGGTTCCCAAACCCTTCTAGAGCCCGTCAGGACCCTTATAAAGGCCCCCAGACCATTCTAGAGCCCCTCAGGACACTTCTAAATCCCGCAGACCATTCTAATGCCCGTCAGGGCCTTTATAAAGGTCCCCAGACCACTCTACTGCCCCTCAGGAGCATTCTAAAGTACCCCAGACACTTCTAGAAACTCTCAGGGTCTTTCTATATGACCCCAGGCCCTTGTAATGCCACTCAGGGCCTTTCTAAAGGCCGCGAGACCCTTATAATACCCCTGAGGGCCTTTAAAAAGGCCCCCAGACCCTTCTGGACCCCCTTAGGATGATTCTAATAGCCCCCAGACCCTTCTAGAGCCCCTCAGCGCCTTTCTAAAGGCCTCCACACCCTTCGAATGACCCTCAAGACCCATGTAAAGGCCCCCAGACCCTTCTAGATTGCCTAGGGACCCATCTAATAGCTCCCAGATCCTTCTAATGCCTTTCAGGGCCTTTCTAAAGGCCTCCACACCCTTCTAATGACCCTCAAGATCCATGTAAAGGCCCCTAGACCCTTCTAGATTGCCTCAGGACCCATCTAAAAGCCCCCAGACCCTTCTAATGCCTTTCAGGACCCTTATGAAGGCCACAAGACCCTTCTAATGCCCCTCAGGACCTTTCTAAAGGCCCACAGACCCTTCTAGAGCCCCTGAAGACCCTTCTAAAGGCCCCCAGACCCTTATAGAGCCCCTCAGGACCCTTCTAAAGGCCCCCAGACCCTTCTAATGCCCCACAGGGCCTTTATAAAGGTCCCCAGACCCTTCTAGAGCCCCTGAAGACCCTTCTAAAGGCGTCGAGACCCTTATAGAGCCCCTCAGGATCATTCTAAAGTCCCCCAGACCCTGCTAATTCCTCTCAGGGCTATTATAAGGGCACCCAGACCCTTCTAATGCCCCTCAGGACCCTTATAAAGGCACCCAGACCCTTGTAGAGCATCTCAGGACAGTTTTAAATGCCTCCAGACCCTTCTAGACCCCCTCAGGACCATTCTAAAGGCCCACAGACCCTTCTAATGCCCCACAGGGCCTTTCTAAAGGTCCCCAGACCCTTCTAGACCCCTGAAGACCCTTCTAAAGGACTCCAGACCCTTATAGAGCCCGGCAGGACCCTTCTAATGTCCCCCAGACCCTGCTAATTCCCCTCAGGGCTTTTATAAGGGAACCCAGACCCTTCTAATGCCTCTGAAGACCCTTCTAATGACCCTCAAGACACATGTAAAGGCACCTAGACCCTTCTAGATTGCCTCAGGACCCATCTAAAAGCCCCCAGACCCTTCTAATGCCTTTCAGGACCCTTATCAAGGCCACAAGACCCTTCTAATGCCCCTCAGGACCTTTCTAAAGGCCCTCAGACCATTCTAATGCCCCTCAGGGCATTTATAAAGGTTCCCAGACCCTTCTAGAGCCCGTCAGGACCCTTATAAAGGCCCCCAGAGCATTCTAGAGCCCCTCAGGACACTTCTAAAGGCCCGCAGACCATTCTAATGCCCGTCAGTGCCTTTATAAAGGTCCCCAGACCCTTCTACTGCCCCTCAGGAGCATTCTAAAGGCCCCCAGACACTTCTAATGCCCCACAAGGTCCCCAGACACTTCTAGAGCCCATGAAGACCCTTCTAAAGGCCCCCAGACCCTTCTAGAGACCCTCAGGACCCTTCTAAAGTTCCCTAGACCCTGTTAGTTCCCCTCAGGACTTTTATAATGTCACCCAGAATCTTCTAATGCCCCACAGGACCCTTATAAATGCACCCACACCCTTCTAATGCCCCTCAGGGCCTTTCTAAAGTAAATCAGACACTTCTAGATCCTCTCAGGGCCTTTCTATATGAACCCAGACCCTTGTAATGCCACTCAGGGCCTTTCTAAAGGCCGCGACACCCTTATAATCCCACTGAGGGCCTTTAAAAGGGCCCCCAGACCCTTCTGGACCACCCAAAACGCTTCTAATAGCCCCCAGACCCTTATAGAGCCCCTCAGCGCCTTTCTAAAGGCCTTAGCACCCTTCTAATGACCCTCAAGACCCATGTAAAGGCCCCTAGACCCTTCTAGATTGCCTCAGGACCCATCTAAAAGCCCCCAGACCCTTCTAATGCCTTTCAGGGCCTTTCTAAAGGCCTCCACACCCTTCTAATGACCATCAAGACCCATGTAAAGGCCCCTAGACCCTTCTAGATTGCCTCAGGACCCATTGAAAAGACCTCAGACCCTTCTAATGCCTTTCAGGACCCTTATGAAGGCCACAAGACCCTTCTAATGCCCCTCAGGACCTTTCTAAAGGCCCTCAGACCCTTCTAATGCCCCTCAGGGCATTTATAAAGGTTCCCAGACCTCTCTAGAGCCCATCAGGACCCTTATAAAGGCCCCCAGACCATTCTAGAGCCCCTCAGGACACTTCTATATCACGCAGACCATTCTAATGCCAGTCAGGGCGTTTATAAAGGTCCCCAGACCCTTCTACTGCCCCTCAGGAGCATTCTAAAGGCCCCCAGACCCTTCTAATGCCCCACAGGGCCTTTCTAAAGGTCCCCAGACCCTTCTAGAGCCCCTGAAGACCCTTCTAAAGGCCCCCAGACCATTATAGAGCCCCTCAGGACCCTTCTAAATTCCCCCAGACCCTGCTAATTCCCCTCAGGTGTTATATAAGGGCGCCCAGACCCTTCTAATTCCGCTCAGGACCCTTATAAAGGCACCCAGACCCTTCTAGAGCCCCTCAGGACACTTCTAAAGGCCCGTAGACCCTTCTAATGCCTGTCAGGGCCTTTATAAAGGCCCCCAGACCCTTCTACTGCCCCTCAGGAGCATTCTAAAGGCCCCCAGACACTTCTAATGCCCCTCAGGGCCTTTCTAAAGGACCCCAGACCATTCTAGAGCCCCTGAAGACCCTTCTAAAGACCCCCATACCCTGCTAATTCCCCTCAGGGCTTTTATAAGGGCACCCAGACCCTTCTAATGCCCCTCAGGACCCATATAAAGGCACCCTAACCCTTCTAGAGATTCTCAGGACAGTTTTAAATGCCTCCAGACCCTTATAGACCCTCTCAGGACCATTCTAAAGGCACCCAGACCCTTCTAATGCCACTCAGGGCCTTTCTAAAGTACCCCAGACACTTCTAGAAACTCTCAGAGCCTTTCTATATGAACCCAGGCCCTTGTAATGCCACTCAGGGCCTTTCTAAAGGCCGCGAGACCCTTATAATCCCCCTGAGGACCTTTAAAAAGGTCCCCAGACCCTTCTAGAGCCTCTGAAGACCCTTCTAAAGGCCCCCAGACCCATCTAATGCCCGTCAAGGCCTTTCTAAAGCACCCCAGACACTTCTAGAACCTATCAGGGCCTTTCTATATGACCCCAGACCCTTCTAATGCCTCTAAGGGCCTTTCTAAAGGCCGCGAGACCCTTATAATCCCCCTGAGGGCCTTTAAAAAGGCCCCCAGACCCTTCTGGACCCCCTCAGGACGCTTCTAATAGACCCCAGACCCTTCTAGAGCCCCTCAGGGCCTTTCTAAAGGCCTCCACACCCTTCTAATGACCCTCAAGACCCATGTAAAGGCCGCCAGACCCTTCTAGATTGCCTCAGGACCCATCTAAAAGCCCCCAGACCCTTCTAATGCCTTTCAGGACCCTTATGAAGGCCACAAGACGATTCTAATGCCCCTCAGGACCTTTTTTAAGGCCCCCAGACTCTTCTAATGCCCCACAGGGCCTTTCTAAAGGTCCCCAGAGCCATCTAGAGCCCCTGAAGACCCTTCTAAACGCCCCCAGACCCTTATAGAGGCCCTCAGGACCCTTCTAAAGTCCCCCAGACCCTGTTAATTCCCCTCAGGGCTTTTATAAGGGCACCCAGACTCTTCTAAGGCTCCTCAGGACCATTATAAAGGCACCAAGACCCTTCTAGAGCCTCTCAGGACAGTTTTAAATGCCTCCAGACCCTTCTAGACCCCCTCAGGACCATTCTAAAGGCCCCCAGACCCTTCTAATGACCCTCAGGACCCTTCTAAAGGCCCCCAGACCCTTCTAATGCCCCTCAGGGCCTTTCTAAAGTACCCCAGACACTTCTAGAACCTCTCAGGGCCTTTCTATATGACCCCAGGCCCTTGTAATGCCCCTCAGGGCTTTTCTAAAGTCCCCCATACCATTCTAATGCCCCTCCGGACATTTCTAAAGGCCCCCAGACCCTTCTAGAGCCCCTCAGGACATTTCTAAAGGCACCCAGACCCTTCTAATGCCACTCAGGGCCTTTCTAAAGGCCGCGAGACCCTTATAATCCCCCTGAGGGCCTTTAAAAAGGCCCACAGACCCTTCTGGACCCCCTCAGGACGCTTATAATAGCCCCCAGACCCATCTAGAGCCCCTCAGTGCCTTTCTAAAGGCCTCCACACCCTTCTAATGACCCTCAAGACCCATGTAAATGCCCCCAGACCCTTCTAGATTGCCTCAGGACGCTTATAATAGCCCCCAGAACCTTCTAGACCCCCTCAGGGCCTTTCTAAAGGCCTCCACACCCTTCTAATGACCCTCAAGACCCATGTAAAGGCCCCCAGACCCTTCTAGATTGTCTCAGGACCCATCTAAAAGCCCCCAGACCCTTCTAATGCCTTTCAGGACCCTTATGAAGGCCACAAGACCCTTCTAATGCCCCTCAGGACCTTTCTAAAGGCCCTCAGACCCTTCTAATGCCCCTCAGGGCATTTATAAAGGTTCCCAGACCCTTCTAGAGCCCGTCAGGACCCTTATAAAGGCCCCCAGACCATTCTAGAGCCCCTCAGGACACTTCTAAAGGCCCGCAGACGATTCTAATGCCCGTCAGGGCCTTTCTAAATGTCCCCAGACCCTTCTACTGCCCCTCAGGAGCATTCTAAAGGCCCCCAGACCCTTCCAATGCCCCTCTGGGCCTTTCTAACGTACCCCAGACACTTCTAGAACCTCTCAGGGCCTTTCTATATGACCCCAGACCCTTCTAATGCAACTCAGGGCCTTTCTAAAGGCCGCAAGACCCTTATAATCCCCCTGAGGGCCTTTAAAAAGGCCCCCAGACCATTCTGGAACCCCTCAGGACGCTTCTAATAGCCCCCAGACCCTTCTAATGCCCGTCAGGGCCTTTATAAAGGTCCCCAGACCCTTCTACTGCCCCTCAGCAGCATTCTAAAGGCCCCCAGACCCTTCTAATGCCCCACAGGGCCTTTCTAAAGGTCCCCAGACCCTTCTAGAGCCCCTGAAGACCCTTCTAAAGGCTCCCAGACCATTATAGAGCCCCTCAGGACCCTTCTAAAGTCCCCCAGACCCTGCTAATTCCCCTCAGGACTTTTATAAGGGCACCCAGACCCTTCTAATGCCCCTGAGGACCCTTATAAAGGCACCCAGACCCTTCTAGGTCCTCTCAGGACAGTTTTAAATGCCTCCAGACCCTTCTAGACCCCCTCAGGACCATTCTAAAGGCCCCCAGACCCTTCTAATGCCCCTCAGGACCCATCTAAAGGACCCCAGACCCTTCTAATGCCCCTCAAGGCCTTTCTAAATGCCGCGAGACCCTTATAATCCCTCTGAGGGCCTTTAAAAAGGCCCCCAGACCCTTCTGGACCCCATCAGGACGCTTCTAATAGCCCCCAGACCCTTCTAGAGCCCCTCAGGGCCTTTCTAAAGGCCCGCAGACCATTCTAATGCCCCTCAGGGCCTTTATAAAGGTCCCCAGACCCTTCTAGAGCCCCTGAAGACCATTCTAAAGGCCCCCAGACCCTTCTAATGCCCCACAGGGCCTTTCTAAAGGTCCCCAGACCCTTCTAGAGCCCCTCAAGACCCTTCTAAAATCCCCCAGACCTTTATAGAGCCCCTCAGGACCCTTCTAAAGTCCCCCAGACCCTGCTAATTCCCCTCAGGGCTTTTATAAGGGCACCCAGACCCTTCTAATGCCCCTCAGGACATTTCTAAAGGCACCCAGACCCTTCTAGAGCCCCTCAGGACATTTCTAAAGGCACCCAGACCCTTGTAATGCCACTCAGGGCCTTTCTAAAGGCCGCGAGACCCTTATAATCCCCCTGAGGGCCTTTAAAAAGGCCCCCAGACCCTTCTGGACCCTCTCAGGACGCTTCTAATAGCCCCCAGACCCATCTAATGCCTTTCAGGGCCTTTCTAAAGGCCTCCACACCCTTCTAATGACCCTCAAGACCCATGTAAAGGCCCCCAGACCCTTCTAGATTGACTCAGGACCCATCTAAAAGCCCCCAGACCCTTCTAATGCCTTTCAGGACCCTTATGAAGGCCACAAGACCCTTCTAATGCCCCTCAGGACCTTTCTAAAGGCCCTCAGACCCTTCAAATGCCCCTCAGGGCATTTATAAAGGTTCCCAGACCCTTCTAGAGCCCGTCAGGACCCTTATAAAGGCCCCCAGACCATTCTAGAGCACCTCAGGACACTTCTAAAGGCCCGCAGACCATTCTAATGCCCCTCAGGGCCTTTATAAAGGACCCCAGACCCTTCTACTGCCCCTCAGGAGCATTCTAAAGGCCCCAGACCCTTCTAATGCCCCACAGGGCCTTTCTAAAGGTCCCCAGACCCTTCTAGAGCCCCTGAAGACCCTTCTAAAGGCCCCCAGACCCTTATAGAGCCCCTCAGGACCCTTCTAAAGTCCCCCAGACCCTGTTAATTCCCCTAAGGGCTTTTATAAGGGCACCCAGAATCTTCTAATGCCCCTCAGGACCCTTATAAAGGCACCCAGACCCTTCTAGAGCCTCTCAGGACAGTTTTAAATGCATGCAGACCCTTCTAGACCCCCTCAGGACCATTCTAAAGGCCCCCAGACCCTTCTAATGCCCCTCAGGGCCTTTATAAAGTACCCCAGACACTTCTAGAAACTCTCAGGGCCTTTCTATATGACCCCAGGCCCTTCTAATGCCACTCAGGGCCTTTCTAAAGGCCGCGAGACTCTTATAATCCCCCTGAGGGCCTTTAAAAAGGCCCCCAGACCCTTCTGGACCCCCTCAGGACGCTTCTAATAGTCCCCAGACCCTTCTAGAGCTTATCAGGGCCTTTCTAAAGGCCTCCACACCCTTCGAATGACCCCCAAGACCAATGTAAAGGCCCCTAGACCCTTCTAGATTGCCTCAGGACCCATCTAAAAGCCCCCAGACCCTTCTAATGCCTTTCAGGACCATTATGAAGGCCACAAGACCCTTCTAATGCCCCTCAGGACCTTTCCAAAGGCCCTCAGACCCTTCTAATGCCCCTCAGGGCATTTATAAAGGTTCCCAAACCCTTCTAGAGCCCGTCAGGACCCTTATAAAGGCCCCCAGACCATTCTAGAGCCCCTCAGGACACTTCTAAATCCCGCAGACCATTCTAATGCCCGTCAGGGCCTTTATAAAGGTCCCCAGACCACTCTACTGCCCCTCAGGAGCATTCTAAAGTACCCCAGACACTTCTAGAAACTCTCAGGGTCTTTCTATATGACCCCAGGCCCTTCTAATGCCACTCAGGGCCTTTCTAAAGGCCGCGAGACCCTTATAATACCCCTGAGGGCCTTTAAAAAGGCCCCCAGACCCTTCTGGACCCCCTTAGGATGATTCTAATAGCCCCCAGACCCTTCTAGAGCCCCTCAGCGCCTTTCTAAAGGCCTCCACACCCTTCGAATGACCCTCAAGACCCATGTAAAGGCCCCCAGACCCTTCTAGATTGCCTAAGGACCCATCTAATAGCTCCCAGATCCTTCTAATGCCTTTCAGGGCCTTTCTAAAGGCCTCCACACCCTTCTAATGACCCTCAAGATCCATGTAAAGGCCCCTAGACCCTTCTAGATTGCCTCAGGACCCATCTAAAAGCCCCCAGACCCTTCTAATGCCTTTCAGGACCCTTATGAAGGCCACAAGACCCTTCTAATGCCCCTCAGGACCTTTCTAAAGGCCCACAGACCCTTCTAGAGCCCCTGAAGACCCTTCTAAAGGCCCCCAGACCCTTATAGAGCCCCTCAGGACCCTTCTAAAGGCCCCCAGACCCTTCTAATGCCCCACAGGGCCTTTATAAAGGTCCCCAGACCCTTCTAGAGCCCCTGAAGACCCTTCTAAAGGCCCCCAGACCCTTATAGAGCCCCTCAGGATCATTCTAAAGTCCCCCAGACCCTGCTAATTCCTCTCAGGGCTATTATAAGGGCACCCAGACCCTTCTAATGCCCCTCAGGACCCTTATAAAGGCACCCAGACCCTTGTAGAGCATCTCAGGACAGTTTTAAATGCCTCCAGACCCTTCTAGACCCCCTCAGGACCATTCTAAAGGCCCACAGACCCTTCTAATGCCCCACAGGGCCTTTCTAAAGGTCCCCAGACCCTTCTAGACCCCTGAAGACCCTTCTAAAGGACTCCAGACCCTTATAGAGCCCGGCAGGACCCTTCTAATGTCCCCCAGACCCTGCTAATTCCCCTCAGGGCTTTTATAAGGGAACCCAGACCCTTCTAATGCCTCTGAAGACCCTTCTAATGACCCTCAAGACACATGTAAAGGCACCTAGACCCTTCTAGATTGCCTCAGGACCCATCTAAAAGCCCCCAGACCCTTCTAATGCCTTTCAGGACCCTTATCAAGGCCACAAGACCCTTCTAATGCCCCTCAGGACCTTTCTAAAGGCCCTCAGACCATTCTAATGCCCCTCAGGGCATTTATAAAGGTTCCCAGACCCTTCTAGAGCCCGTCAGGACCCTTATAAAGGCCCCCAGAGCATTCTAGAGCCCCTCAGGACACTTCTAAAGGCCCGCAGACCATTCTAATGCCCGTCAGTGCCTTTATAAAGGTCCCCAGACCCTTCTACTGCCCCTCAGGAGCATTCTAAAGGCCCCCAGACACTTCTAATGCCCCACAGGGCCTTTCTCAAGGTCCCCAGACACTTCTAGAGCCCATGAAGACCCTTCTAAAGGCCCCCAGACCCTTCTAGAGACCCTCAGGACCCTTCTAAAGTTCCCTAGACCCTGTTAGTTCCCCTCAGGACTTTTATAATGTCACCCAGAATCTTCTAATGCCCCACAGGACCCTTATAAATGCACCCACACCCTTCTAATGCCCCTCAGGGCCTTTCTAAAGTAAATCAGACACTTCTAGATCCTCTCAGGGCCTTTCTATATGAACCCAGACCCTTGTAATGCCACTCAGGGCCTTTCTAAAGGCCGCGACACCCTTATAATCCCACTGAGGGCCTTTAAAAGGGCCCCCAGACCCTTCTGGACCACCCAAAACGCTTCTAATAGCCCCCAGACCCTTATAGAGCCCCTCAGCGCCTTTCTAAAGGCCTTAGCACCCTTCTAATGACCCTCAAGACCCATGTAAAGGCCCCTAGACCCTTCTAGATTGCCTCAGGACCCATCTAAAAGCCCCCAGACCCTTCTAATGCCTTTCAGGGCCTTTCTAAAGGCCTCCACACCCTTCTAATGACCATCAAGACCCATGTAAAGGCCCCTAGACCCTTCTAGATTGCCTCAGGACCCATTGAAAAGACCTCAGACCCTTCTAATGCCTTTCAGGACCCTTATGAAGGCCACAAGACCCTTCTAATGCCCCTCAGGACCTTTCTAAAGGCCCTCAGACCCTTCTAATGCCCCTCAGGGCATTTATAAAGGTTCCCAGACCCTTCTAGAGCCCATCAGGACCCTTATAAAGGCCCCCAGACCATTCTAGAGCCCCTCAGGACACTTCTATATCACGCAGACCATTCTAATGCCAGTCAGGGCGTTTATAAAGGTCCCCAGACCCTTCTACTGCCCCTCAGGAGCATTCTAAAGGCCCCCAGACCCTTCTAATGCCCCACAGGGCCTTTCTAAAGGTCCCCAGACCCTTCTAGAGCCCCTGAAGACCCTTCTAAAGGCCCCCAGACCATTATAGAGCCCCTCAGGACCCTTCTAAATTCCCCCAGACCCTGCTAATTCCCCTCAGGTGTTATATAAGGGCGCCCAGACCCTTCTAATTCCGCTCAGGACCCTTATAAAGGCACCCAGACCCTTCTAGAGCCCCTCAGGACACTTCTAAAGGCCCGTAGACCCTTCTAATGCCTGTCAGGGCCTTTATAAAGGCCCCCAGACCCTTCTACTGCCCCTCAGGAGCATTCTAAAGGCCCCCAGACACTTCTAATGCCCCTCAGGGCCTTTCTAAAGGACCCCAGACCATTCTAGAGCCCCTGAAGACCCTTCTAAAGACCCCCATACCCTGCTAATTCCCCTCAGGGCTTTTATAAGGGCACCCAGACCCTTCTAATGCCCCTCAGGACCCATATAAAGGCACCCTAACCCTTCTAGAGATTCTCAGGACAGTTTTAAATGCCTCCAGACCCTTATAGACCCTCTCAGGACCATTCTAAAGGCACCCAGACCCTTCTAATGCCACTCAGGGCCTTTCTAAAGTACCCCAGACACTTCTAGAAACTCTCAGAGCCTTTCTATATGAACCCAGGCCCTTGTAATGCCACTCAGGGCCTTTCTAAAGGCCGCGAGACCCTTATAATCCCCCTGAGGACCTTTAAAAAGGTCCCCAGACCCTTCTAGAGCCTCTGAAGACCCTTCTAAAGGCCCCCAGACCCATCTAATGCCCGTCAAGGCCTTTCTAAAGCACCCCAGACACTTCTAGAACCTATCAGGGCCTTTCTATATGACCCCAGACCCTTCTAATGCCTCTAAGGGCCTTTCTAAAGGCCGCGAGACCCTTATAATCCCCCTGAGGGCCTTTAAAAAGGCCCCCAGACCCTTCTGGACCCCCTCAGGACGCTTCTAATAGACCCCAGACCCTTCTAGAGCCCCTCAGGGCCTTTCTAAAGGCCTCCACACCCTTCTAATGACCCTCAAGACCCATGTAAAGGCCGCCAGACCCTTCTAGATTGCCTCAGGACCCATCTAAAAGCCCCCAGACCCTTCTAATGCCTTTCAGGACCCTTATGAAGGCCACAAGACGATTCTAATGCCCCTCAGGACCTTTTTTAAGGCCCCCAGACTCTTCTAATGCCCCACAGGGCCTTTCTAAAGGTCCCCAGAGCCATCTAGAGCCCCTGAAGACCCTTCTAAACGCCCCCAGACCCTTATAGAGGCCCTCAGGACCCTTCTAAAGTCCCCCAGACCCTGTTAATTCCCCTCAGGGCTTTTATAAGGGCACCCAGACTCTTCTAAGGCTCCTCAGGACCATTATAAAGGCACCAAGACCCTTCTAGAGCCTCTCAGGACAGTTTTAAATGCCTCCAGACCCTTCTAGACCCCCTCAGGACCATTCTAAAGGCCCCCAGACCCTTCTAATGACCCTCAGGACCCTTCTAAAGGCCCCCAGACCCTTCTAATGCCCCTCAGGGCCTTTCTAAAGTACCCCAGACACTTCTAGAACCTCTCAGGGCCTTTCTATATGACCCCAGGCCCTTGTAATGCCCCTCAGGGCTTTTCTAAAGTCCCCCATACCATTCTAATGCCCCTCCGGACATTTCTAAAGGCCCCCAGACCCTTCTAGAGCCCCTCAGGACATTTCTAAAGGCACCCAGACCCTTCTAATGCCACTCAGGGCCTTTCTAAAGGCCGCGAGACCCTTATAATCCCCCTGAGGGCCTTTAAAAAGGCCCACAGACCCTTCTGGACCCCCTCAGGACGCTTATAATAGCCCCCAGACCCATCTAGAGCCCCTCAGTGCCTTTCTAAAGGCCTCCACACCCTTCTAATGACCCTCAAGACCCATGTAAATGCCCCCAGACCCTTCTAGATTGCCTCAGGACGCTTATAATAGCCCCCAGAACCTTCTAGACCCCCTCAGGGCCTTTCTAAAGGCCTCCACACCCTTCTAATGACCCTCAAGACCCATGTAAAGGCCCCCAGACCCTTCTAGATTGTCTCAGGACCCATCTAAAAGCCCCCAGACCCTTCTAATGCCTTTCAGGACCCTTATGAAGGCCACAAGACCCTTCTAATGCCCCTCAGGACCTTTCTAAAGGCCCTCAGACCCTTCTAATGCCCCTCAGGGCATTTATAAAGGTTCCCAGACCCTTCTAGAGCCCGTCAGGACCCTTATAAAGGCCCCCAGACCATTCTAGAGCCCCTCAGGACACTTCTAAAGGCCCGCAGACGATTCTAATGCCCGTCAGGGCCTTTCTAAATGTCCCCAGACCCTTCTACTGCCCCTCAGGAGCATTCTAAAGGCCCCCAGACCCTTCCAATGCCCCTCTGGGCCTTTCTAACGTACCCCAGACACTTCTAGAACCTCTCAGGGCCTTTCTATATGACCCCAGACCCTTCTAATGCAACTCAGGGCCTTTCTAAAGGCCGCAAGACCCTTATAATCCCCCTGAGGGCCTTTAAAAAGGCCCCCAGACCATTCTGGAACCCCTCAGGACGCTTCTAATAGCCCCCAGACCCTTCTAATGCCCGTCAGGGCCTTTATAAAGGTCCCCAGACCCTTCTACTGCCCCTCAGCAGCATTCTAAAGGCCCCCAGACCCTTCTAATGCCCCACAGGGCCTTTCTAAAGGTCCCCAGACCCTTCTAGAGCCCCTGAAGACCCTTCTAAAGGCTCCCAGACCATTATAGAGCCCCTCAGGACCCTTCTAAAGTCCCCCAGACCCTGCTAATTCCCCTCAGGACTTTTATAAGGGCACCCAGACCCTTCTAATGCCCCTGAGGACCCTTATAAAGGCACCCAGACCCTTCTAGGTCCTCTCAGGACAGTTTTAAATGCCTCCAGACCCTTCTAGACCCCCTCAGGACCATTCTAAAGGCCCCCAGACCCTTCTAATGCCCCTCAGGACCCATCTAAAGGACCCTAGACCCTTCTAATGCCCCTCAAGGCCTTTCTAAATGCCGCGAGACCCTTATAATCCCTCTGAGGGCCTTTAAAAAGGCCCCCAGACCCTTCTGGAACCCATCAGGACGCTTCTAATAGCCCCCAGACCCTTCTAGAGCCCCTCAGGGCCTTTCTAAAGGCCCGCAGACCATTCTAATGCCCCTCAGGGCCTTTATAAAGGTCCCCAGACCCTTCTAGATTGCCTGAAGACCATTCTAAAGGCCCCCAGACCCTTCTAATGCCCCACAGGGCCTTTCTAAAGGTCCCCAGACCCTTCTAGAGCCCCTCAATACCCTTCTAAAATCCCCCAGACCTTTATAGAGCCCCTCAGGACCCTTCTAAAGTCCCCCAGACCCTGCTAATTCCCCTCAGGGCTTTTATAAGGGCACCCAGACCCTTCTAATGCCCCTCAGGACATTTCTAAAGGCACCCAGACCCTTCTAGAGCCCCTCAGGACATTTCTAAAGGCACCCAGACCCTTGTAATGCCACTCAGGGCCTTTCTAAAGGCCGCGAGACCCTTATAATCCCCCTGAGGGCCTTTAAAAAGGCCCCCAGACCCTTCTGGACCCTCTCAGGACGCTTCTAATAGCCCCCAGACCCATCTAATGCCTTTCAGGGCCTTTCTAAAGGCCTCCACACCCTTCTAATGACCCTCAAGACCCATGTAAAGGCCCCCAGACCCTTCTAGATTGACTCAGGACCCATCTAAAAGCCCCCAGACCCTTCTAATGCCTTTCAGGACCCTTATGAAGGCCACAAGACCCTTCTAATGCCCCTCAGGACCTTTCTAAAGGCCCTCAGACCCTTCAAATGCCCCTCAGGGCATTTATAAAGGTTCCCAGACCCTTCTAGAGCCCGTCAGGACCCTTATAAAGGCCCCCAGACCATTCTAGAGCACCTCAGGACACTTCTAAAGGCCCGCAGACCATTCTAATGCCCCTCAGGGCCTTTATAAAGGACCCCAGACCCTTCTACTGCCCCTCAGGAGCATTCAAAAGGCCCCCAGACCCTTCTACTTCCCCACAGGGCCTTTCTAAAGGTCCCCAGACCCTTCTAGAGCCCCTGAAGACCCTTCTAAAGGCCCCCAGACCCTTCTAATGCCCCTAAGGGCCTTTCTAAAGTACCCCAGACACTTCTAGAACCTCTCAGGGCCTTTCTATATGACCACAGACCCTTCTAATGCCACTCAGGGCCTTTCTAAAGGCCGCGAGACCCTTATAATCCCCCTGAGGGCCTTTAAAAAGGCCCCCAGACGCTTCTGGACCCCCTCAGGACGCTTCTAATAGCCCCCAGACCCTTCTAGAGCCCCTCAGGGTCTTTCTAAAGGCCTCCACACCCTTCGAATGACACTCAAGACCCATGTAAAGGCCCCCAGACCCTTCTAGATTGCCTCAGGACCCATCTAAAAGCCCCCAGACCCTTCTAATGCCTTTCAGGGCCTTTCTAAATGCCTCCATACCCTTCTAATGACACTCAAGACACATGTAAAGGCCCCCAGACCCTTCTAGATTGCCTCAGGACCTATCCAAAAGCCCCCAGACCCTTCTAATGCCTTTCAGGACCCTTATGAAGGCCACAAGACCCTTCTAATGCCCCTAAGGACCTTTCTAAAGGCCCTCAGACCCTTCTAATTCCCCTCAGGGCATTTATAAAGGTTCCCAGACCCTTCTAGAGCCCATCAGGACCCTTATAAAGGCCCCCAGACCATTCTAGAGCACATCAGGACACTTCTAAAGTCCCCCAGACCCTTCTAATGCCCGTCAGGGCCTTTATAAAGGTCCCCAGACCCTTCTACTGCCCCTCAGCAGCATTCTAAAGGCCCCCAGACCCTTCTAATGCCCCACAGGGCCTTTCTAAAGGTCCCCAGACCCTTCTAGAGCCCCTGAAGACCCTTCTAAAGGCTCCCAGACCATTATAGAGCCCCTGAGGACCCTTCTAAAGTCCCCCAGACCCTGCTAATTCCCCTCAGGGCTTTTATAAGGGCACCCAGACCCTTCTAATGCCCCTGAGGACCCTTATAAAGGCACCCAGACCCTTCTAGGTCCTCTCAGGACAGTTTTAAATGCCTCCAGACCCTTCTAGACCCCCTCAGGACCATTCTAAAGGCCCCCAGACCCTTCTAATGCCCCTCAGGACCCATCTAAAGGACCCCAGACCCTTCTAATGCCCCTCAAGGCCTTTCTAAATGCCGCGAGACCCTTATAATCCCTCTGAGGGCCTTTAAAAAGGCCCCCAGACCCTTCTGGACCCCATCAGGACGCTTCTAATAGCCCCCAGACCCTTCTAGAGCCCCTCAGGGCCTTTCTAAAGGCCCGCAGACCATTCTAATGCCCCTCAGGGCCTTTATAAAGGTCCCCAGACCCTTCTAGAGCCCCTGAAGACCATTCTAAATGCCCCCAGACCCTTCTAATGCCCCACAGGGCCTTTCTAAAGGTCCCCAGACCCTTCTAGAGCCCCTCAAGACCCTTCTAAAATCCCCCAGACCTTTATAGAGCCCCTCAGGACCCTTCTAAAGTCCCCCAGACCCTGCTAATTCCCCTCAGGGCTTTTATAAGGGCACCCAGACCCTTCTAATGCCCCTCAGGACATTTCTAAAGGCACCCAGACCCTTCTAGAGCCCCTCAGGACATTTCTAAAGGCACCCAGACCCTTGTAATGCCACTCAGGGCCTTTCTAAAGGCCGCGAGACCCTTATAATCCCCCTGAGGGCCTTTAAAAAGGCCCCCAGACCCTTCTGGACCCTCTCAGGACGCTTCTAATAGCCCCCAGACCCATCTAATGCCTTTCAGGGCCTTTCTAAAGGCCTCCACACCCTTCTAATGACCCTCAAGACCCATGTAAAGGCCCCCAGACCCTTCTAGATTGACTCAGGACCCATCTAAAAGCCCCCAGACCCTTCTAATGCCTTTCAGGACCCTTATGAAGGCCACAAGACCCTTCTAATGCCCCTCAGGACCTTTCTAAAGGCCCTCAGACCCTTCAAATGCCCCTCAGGGCATTTATAAAGGTTCCCAGACCCTTCTAGAGCCCGTCAGGACCCTTATAAAGGCCCCCAGACCATTCTAGAGCACCTCAGGACACTTCTAAAGGCCCGCAGACCATTCTAATGCCCCTCAGGGCCTTTATAAAGGACCCCAGACCCTTCTACTGCCACTCAGGAGCATTCTAAAGGCCCCCAGACCCTTCTACTGCCCCACAGGGCCTTTCTAAAGGTCCCCAGACCCTTCTAGAGCCCCTGAAGACCCTTCTAAAGGCCCCCAGACCCTTCTAATGCCCCTAAGGGCCTTTCTAAAGTACCCCAGACACTTCTAGAACCTCTCAGGGCCTTTCTATATGACCCCAGACCCTTCTAATGCCACTCAGGGCCTTTCTAAAGGCCGCGAGACCCTTATAATCCCCCTGAGGGCCTTTAAAAAGGCCCCCAGACGCTTCTGGACCCCCTCAGGACGCTTCTAATAGCCCCCAGACCCTTCTAGAGCCCCTCAGGGTCTTTCTAAAGGCCTCCACACCCTTCGAATGACACTCAAGACCCATGTAAAGGCCCCCAGACCCTTCTAGATTGCCTCAGGACCCATCTAAAAGCCCCCAGACCCTTCTAATGCCTTTCAGGGCCTTTCTAAATGCCTCCATACCCTTCTAATGACACTCAAGACACATGTAAAGGCCCCCAGACCCTTCTAGATTGCCTCAGGACCCATCCAAAAGCCCCCAGACCCTTCTAATGCCTTTCAGGACCCTTATGAAGGCCACAAGACCCTTCTAATGCCCCTCAGGACCTTTGTAAAGGCCCTCAGACCCTTCTAATGCCCCTCAGGGCCCTTCTAAAGGCCCCCAGACCCTTCTAATGCCCCTCAGGGCCTTTCTAAAGTACCCCAGACACTTCTAGAACCTCTCAGGGCCTTTCTATATGACCCCAGACCCTTCTACTGCCCCTCAGGGCTTTTCTAAAGGCCCCCATACCCTTCTAATGCCCCTCAGGACATTTCTAAAGGCCCCCAGACCCTTCTAGAGCCCCTCAGGACATTTCTAAAGGCACCCAGACCCTTCTAATGCCACTCAGGGCCTTTCTAAAGGCCGCGAGACCCTTATAATCCCCCTAAGGGCCTTTAAAAAGGCCCCCAGACCCTTCTGGACCCCCTCAGGACGCTTCTAATAGCCCCCAGACCCTTCTAGAGCCCCTCAGGGCCTTTCTAAAGGCCTCCACACCATTCTAATGACCCTCAAGACCCATATAAAGGCCCCCAGACCCTTCTAGATTGCCTCAGGACGCTTCTAAATGCCCCCAGACCCTTCTAATGCCTTTCAGGGCCTTTCTAAATGCCTCCACACCCTTCTAATGACACTCAAGACCCATGTAAAGGCCCCCAGACCCTTCTAGATTGCCTCAGGACCCATCTAAAAGCCCCCAGACACTCCTAATGCATTTCAGGACCCTTATGAAGGCCACAAGACCCTTCTAATGCCCCTCAGGGCATTTATAAAGGTTCCCAGACCCTTCTAGAGACCGTCAGGACCATTATAAAGGCCCCCCGACCATTCTAGAGCCCCTCAGGACACTTCTAAAGGCCCGCAGACCATTCAAATGCCTGTCAGGGCCTTTCTAAAGGTCCCCAGAACCTTCTACTGCCCCTCAGGAGCATTCTAAAGGCCCCCAGACCCTTCTAATGCCCCTCAGGACAATTCTAAATGCCCCCAGACCCTTCTAGAACCCCTAAGGACATTTCTAAAGGCACCCAGACCCTTCTGATGCCACTCAGGGCCTTTCTAAAGGCCGCGAGACCCTTGTAATCCCCCTGAGGGCCTTTAAAAAGGCCCCCAGACCCTTCTGGACCCCCTCAGGACGCTTCTAATAGCCCCCAGACCCATCTAGAGCCCCTCAGGGCCTTTCTAAAGGCCTCCACATCCTTCTAATGACCCTCAAGACCCATGTAAAGGCTGCCAGACCCTTCTAGATTGCCTCAGGACCCATCTAAAAGCCCCCAGACCCTTCTAATGCCTTTCAGGACCATTATGAAGGCCACAAGACCCTTCTAATGCCCCTCAGGACCTTTCTAAAGGCCCCCAGACCCTTCTAATGCCCCACAGGGCCTTTCTAAAGGTCCCCAGACCCTTCTAGAGCCCCTGAAGACCCTTCTAAAGGCCCCCAGACCCTTATAGAGCCCCTCAGGACCCTTCTAAAGTCCCCCAGACCCTGCTAATTCCCCTCAGGGCTTTTATAAGGGCACCCAGACCCTTCTAAGTCTCCTCAGGACCCTTATAAAGGCACCCAGACCCTTCTAGAGCCTCTCAGGACAGTTTTAAATGACTCCAGACCCTTCTAGACCCCCTCAGGACCATTCTAAAGGCCCCCAGACCCTTCTAATGCCCCTCAGGGCCTTTCTAAAGTACCCCAGACACTTCTAGAACCTCTCAGGGCCTTTCTATATAACCCCAGACACTTGTAATGCCCCTCAGGGCTTTTCTAAAGTCCCCCATACCCTTCTAATGCCCCTCAGGACATTTCTAAAGGCCCCCAGACCCTTCTAGACCCCCTCAGGACATTTCTAAAGGCACCCAGACCCTTCTAATGCCACTCAGGGCCTTCTAAAGGCCGCGAGACCCTTATAATCCCCCTGAGGGCCTTTAAAAAGGCCCACAGACCCTTCTGGACCCCCTCTGGACGCTTATAATAGCCCCCAGACCCATCTAGAGCCCCTCAGTGCCTTTCTAAAGGCCTCCACACCCTTCTAATGACCATCAAGACCCATGTAAATACCCCCAGACCCTTCTAGATTGCCTCAGGACGCTTATAATAGCCCCCAGAACATTCTAGAGCCCCTCAGGGCCTTTCTAAAGGCCTCCACACCCTTCTAATGACCCTCAAGACCCATGTAAAGGCCCCCAGACCCTTCTAGATTGTCTCTGGACCCATCTAAAAGTCCCCAGACGTTTCTAATGCCTTTCAGGACCCTTATGAAGGCCACAAGACCCTTCTAATGCCCCTCAGGACCTTTCTAAAGGCCCTCAGACCATTCTAATGCCCCTCAGGGCATTTATAAAGGTTCCCAGACCCTTCTAGAGCCCGTCAGGACCCTTATAAAGGCCCCCAGACCATTCTAGAGCCCCTCAGGACACGTCTAAAGGCCCGCAGACGATTCTAATGCCCGTCAGGGCCTTTCTAAATGTCCCCAGACCCTTCTACTGCCCCTCAGGAGCATTCTAAAGGCCCCCAGACCCTTCCAATGCCCCTCTGGGCCTTTCTAACGTACCCCAGACACTTCTAGAACCTCTCAGGGCCTTTCTATATGACCCCAGACCCTTCTAATGCAACTCAGGGCCTTTCTAAAGGCCGCAAGACCCTTATAATCCCCCTGAGGGCCTTTAAAAAGGCCCCCAGACCCTTCTGGAACCCCTCAGGACGCTTCTAATAGCCCCCAGACCCTTCTAATGCCCGTCAGGGCCTTTATAAAGGTCCCCAGACCCTTCTGGACCCAATCAGGACGCTTCTAATAGCCCCCAGACCCTTCTAGAGCCCCTCAGGGCCTTTCTAAAGGCCTCCACACCCTTCTAATGACCCTCAAGACACATGTAAAGGCCCCCAGACCATTCTAGATTGCCTCAGGACCCATCTAAAAGCCCCCAGACCCTTCTAATGCATTTCAGGACCCTTATGAAGGACACAAGACCCTTCTAATGCCCCTCAGGACCTTTCTAAAGGCCCGCAGACCATTCTAATGCCCCTCAGGGCCTTTATAAAGGTCCCCAGACCCTTCTAGAGCCCCTGAAGACCATTCTAAAGGCCCCCAGACCCTTCTAATGCCCCACAGGGCCTTTCTAATGGTCCCCAGACCCTTCTAGAGCCCCTCAAGACCCTTCTAAAATCCCCCAGACCTTTATAGAGCCCCTCAGGACCCTTCTAAAGTCCCCCAGACCCTGCTAATTCCCCTCAGGGCTTTTATAAGGGCACCCAGACCCTTCTAATGCCCCTCAGGACATTTCTAATGGCACCCAGACCCTTCTAGAGCCCCTCAGGACATTTCTAAAGGCACCCAGACCCTTGTAATGCCACTCAGGGCCTTTCTAAAGGCTGCGAGACCCTTATAATCCCCCTGAGGGCCTTTAAAAAGGCCCCCAGACCCTTCTGGACCCACTCAGGACGATTCTAATAGCCCCCAGACCCTTCTAATGCCTTTCAGGGCCTTTCTAAAGGCCTCCACACCCTTCTAATGACCCTCAAGACCCATGTAAAGGCCCCCAGACCCTTCTAGATTGCCTCAGGACCCATCTAAAAGCCCCTAGACCCTTCTAATGCCTTTCAGGACCCTTATGAAGGCCACAAGACCCTTCTAATGCCCCTCAGGACCTTTCTAAAGGCCCTCAGACCCTTCTAATGCCCTTCAGGGCATTTATAAAGGTTCCCAGACCCTTCTAGAGCCCGTCAGGACCCTTATAAAGGCCCCCAGACCATTCTAGAGCACCTCAGGACACTTCTAAAGGCCCGCAGACCATTCTAATGCCCCTCAGGGCCTATATAAAGGACCCCAGACCCTTCTACTGCAACTCAGGAGCATTCAAAAGGCCCCCAGACCCTTCTACTGCCCCACAGGGCCTTTCTAAAGGTCCCCAGACCCTTCTAGAGCCCCTGAAGACCCTTCTAAAGGCCCCCAGACCCTTCTAATGCCCCTAAGGGCCTTTCTAAAGTACCCCAGACACTTCTAGAACCTCTCAGGGCCTTTCTATATGACCCCAGACCCTTCTAATGCCACTCAGGGCCTTTCTAAAGGCCGCGAGACCCTTATAATCCCCCTGAGGGCCTTTAAAAAGGCCCCCAGACACTTCTGGACCCCCTCAGGACGCTTCTAATAGCCCCCAGACCCTTCTAGAGCCCCTCAGGGTCTTTCTAAAGGCCTCCACACCCTTCGAATGACACTCAAGACCCATGTAAAGGCCCCCAGACCCTTCTAGATTGCCTCAGGACCCATCTAAAAGCCCCCAGACCCTTCTAATGCCTTTCAGGGCCTTTCTAAATGCCTCCAGACCCTTCTAATGACACTCAAGACACATGTAAAGGCCCCCAGACCCTTCTAGATTGCCTCAGGACCCATCCAAAAGCCTCCAGACCTATCTAATGCCTTTCAGGACCCTTATGAAGGCCACAAAACCCTTCTAATGCCCCTGAGGACCTTTCTAAAGGCCCTCAGACCCTTCTAATACCCCTCAGGGCATTTATAAAGGTTCCCAGACCCTTCTAGAGCCCGTCAGGACCCTTATAAAGGCCCCCAGACCATTCTAGAGCACCTCAGGACACTTCTAAAGTCCCCCAGACCATTCTAATGCACGTCAGGGCCTTTATAAAGGTCCCCAGACCCTTCTACTGCCCCTCAGGAGCATTCTAAAGGCCCCCAGACCCTTCTAATGCCCCACAGGGCCTTTCTAAAGGTCCCCAGACCCTTCTAGAGCCCCTCAAGACCCTTCTAAAGGCCCCCAGACCCTTATAGAGCCCGTCAGGACCCTTCTAAAGTCCCCCAGACCCTGCTAATTCCCCTCAGGGCTTTTATAAGGGCACCCAGACCCTTCTAATGCCCCTCAGGACATTTCTAAAGGCCCACAGAACCTTCTAGAGCCCCTCAGGACATTTCTAAACGCACCCAGACCCTTGTAATGCCACTCAGGGCCTTTCTGAAGGCCGCGAGACCCTTATAATCCCCATGAGAGCCTTTAAAAAGGCCCCCAGACCCTTCTGGACCCCCTCAGGACGCTTCTAATAGCCCCCAGACCCTTCTAGAGCCCCTCAGGGCCTTTCTAAAGGCCTCCACACCCTTCTAATGACCCTCAAGACCCATGTAAAGGCCCCCAGACCCTTCTAGATTGCCTGAGGACCTATCTAAAAGCCCCCAGACCCTTCTAATGCCTTTCAGGGCCTTTCTAAAGGCCTCCACACCCTTCTAATTACCCTCAAGACCCATGTAAATGCCTCTAGACCCTTCTAGATTGCCTCAGGACCCATCTAAAAGACCCCAGAGCCTTCTAATGCATTTCAGGACCCTTATGAAGGCCACAAGACCCTTCTAATGCCCCTCAGGACCTTTGTAAAGGCCCTCAGACCCTTCTAATGCCCCTCAGGGCCTTTCTAAAGGCCCCCAGACCCTTCTAATGCCCCTCAGGGCCTTTCTAAAGTACCCCAGACACTTCTAGAACCTCTCAGGGCCTTTCTATATGACCCCAGACCCTTCTACTGCCCCTCAGGGCTTTTCTAAAGGCCCACATACCCTTCTAATGCCCCTCAGGACATTTCTAAAGGCCCCCAGACCCTTCTAGAGCCCCTCAGGACATTTCTAAAGGCACCCAGACCCTTCTAATGCCACTCAGGGCCTTTCTAAAGGCCGCGAGACCCTTATAATCACCCTGAGGGCCTTTAAAAAGGCCCCCAGACCCTTTTGGACCCCCTCAGGACGCTTCTAAAAGCCCCCAGACCCTTCTAGAGCCACTCAGAGCCTTTCTAAAGGCCTCCACACCATTCTAATGACCCTCAAGACCCATGTAAAGGCCCCCAGACCCTTCTAGATTGACTCAGGACCCATCTAAAAGCCCCCAGACACTCCTAATGCATTTCAGGACCCTTATGAAGGCCACAAGAACCTTCTAATGCCCCTCAGGGCATTTATAAAGGTTCCCAGACCCTTCTAGAGCCCGTCAGGACCCTTATAAAGGCCCCCCGACTATTCTAGAGCCCCTCAGGACACTTCTAAAGGCCCGCAGACCATTCAAATGCCTGTCAGGGCCTTTCTAAAGGTCCCCAGACCCTTCTACTGCCCCTCAGGAGCATTCTAAAGGCCCCCAGACCCTTCTAATGCCCCTCAGGACAATTCTAAATGCCCCCAGACCCTTCTAGAACCCCTAAGGACATTTCTAAAGGCACCCAGACCCTTCTGATGCCACTCAGGGCCTTTCTAAAGGCCGCGAGACCCTTGTAATCCCCCTGAGGGCCTATAAATAGGCCCCCAGACCATTCTGGACCCACTCAGGACGCTTCTAATAGCCCCCAGACCATTCTAGAGCCCCTCAGGGTCTTTCTAAAGGCCTCCACACCCTTCTAATGACCCTCAAGACCCATGTAAAGTCCCCCAGACCCTTCTAGATTGCCTCAGGACCCATCCAAAAGCCCTCAGACCCTTTTAATGCCTTTCAGGACCCTTATGAAGGCCACAAGACCCTTCTAATGCCCCTCAGGACCTTTCTAAAGGCCCTCACACCCTTCTAGTGCCCCTCAGGGCATTTATAAATGTTCCCAGACCCTTCTAGAGCCTGTCAGGACCCTTATAAAGGCGCCCAGACCCTTCTAGAGCCCCTCAGGACACTTCTAAAGGCCCGCAGACCATTCTAATGCCCGTCAGGGCCTTTATAAAGGTCCCCAGACCCTTCTACTGCCCCTCAGGAGCATTCTAAAGGCCCCCAGACCCTTCTAATGCCCCACAGGGCCTTTCTAAAGGTCCCCAGACCCTTCTAGAGCCCCTCAAGACCCTTCTAAAGGCCCCCAGACCCTTCTAGAGCCCCTCAGGACCAATCTAAAGTCCCCCAGACCCTGCTAATTCCCCTCAGGGCTTTTATAAGGGCACCCAGACCCTTCTAATGCCCCTCAGGACATTTCTAAAGGCACCCAGACCCTTGTAACGCCACTCAGGGCCTTTCTAAAGGCCGCGAGACCATTATAATCCCCCTGAGGGCCTTTAAAAAGGCCCCCAGACACTTCTGGACCCCCTCAGGACGCTTCTAATAGCCCCCAGACCCTTCTAGAGCCCCTCAGGGCCTTTCTAAAGGCCTCCACACCCTTCTAATGACACTCAAGACCCATGTAAAGGCCCCCAGACCCTTCTAGATTGCCTCAGGACGTTTCTAATAGCCCCCAGACCCTTCTAGATCCCCTCAGGGCCTTTCTAAAGGCCTCCACACCCTTCTAATGACCCTCAAGACCCATGTAAAGGCCCCCAGACCCTTCTAGATTGCCTCAGGACCCATCTAAAAGCCCCCAGACCCTTCTAATGCCTTTCAGGGCCTTTCTAAATGCCTCCACACCCTTCTAATGACCTTCAAGACACATGTAAAGTCCCCCAGACCCTTCTAGATTGCCTCAGGACCCATCCAAAAGCCCCCAGACCCTTCTAATGCCTTTCAGGACCCTTATGAAGGCCACAAGACCCTTCTAATGCCCCTCAGGACCTTTCTAAAGGCCCTCAGACCCTTCTAATTCCCCTCAGGGCATTTATAAAGGTTCCCAGACCCTTCTAGAGCCCGTCAGGACCCTTATAAAGGCCCCCAGACCATTCTAGAGCCCCTCTGGACACTTCTAAAGTCCCCCAGACCATTCTAATGCCCGTCAGGGCATTTATAAAGGTCCCCAGACCCTTCTACTGCCCCTCAGGAGCATTCTAAAGGCCCCCAGACCCTTCTAATGCCCCACAGGGCCTTTCTAAAGGTCCCCAGACCCTTCTAGAGCCCCTGAAGACCCTTCTAAAGGCCCCCAGACCATTATAGAGCCCCTCAGGACCCTTCTAAAGTCCCCCAGACCCTGCTAATTCCCCTCAGGGCTTTTATAAGGGCACCCAGACCCTTCTAATGCCCCTCAGGACATTTCTAAAGGCCCACAGAATCTTCTAGAGCCCCTCAGGACATTTCTAAAGGCACCCAGACCCTTGTAATGCCACTTAGGGCCTTTCTAAAGGCCGCGAGACCCTTATAATCCCCCTCAGGGCCTTTAAAAAGGCCCCCAGACCCTTCTGGACCCCCTCAGGACGCTTCTAAAAGCCCCCAGACCCTTCTAATGCCTTTCAGGGCCATTCTAAAGGCCTCCACACCCTTCTAATGACCCTCAAGACCCATGTAAATGCCTCTAGACCCTTCTAGCTTGCCTCAGGACCCATCTAAAAGCCCCCAGACCCTTCTAATGCCCCTCAGGGCCTTTCTAAAGTACCCCAGACACTTCTAGAACCTCTCAGGGCCTTTCTATATGACCCCAGACCCTTGTAATGCCCCTCAGGGCTTTTCTAAAGGCCCCCATACCCTTCTAATGCCCCTCAGGACATTTCTAAAGGTCCCCCAGACCCTTCTAGAGCCCCTCAGGACATTTCTAAAGGCACCCAGACCCTTCTAATGCCACTCAGGGCCTTTCTAAAGGCCGCGAGACCCTTATAATCCCCCTGAGGGCCTTTAAAAAGGCCCCCGGACCCTTCTGGATCCCCTCAGGACGCTTCTAATAGCCCCCAGACCCTTCTAGAGCCACTCAGGGCCTTTTTAAAGGCCTCCACACCCTTCTAATGACCCTCAAGACCCATGTAAAGGCCCCCAGACCCTTCTAGATTGCCTCAGGACGCATCTAAAAGCCCCCTGACCCTTCTAATGCTTTTCAGGGCCTTTCTAAAGGCCTCCACACCCTTCTAATGACACTCAAGACCCATGTAAAGGCTTCCAGACCCTTCTAGATTGACTCAGGACCCATCTAAAAGCCCCCAGACCCTTCTAATGCATTTCAGGACCCTTATGAAGGCCACAAGACCCTTCTAATGCCCCTCAGGGCATTTATAAATGTTCCCAGACCCTTCTAGAGCCCGTCAGGGCCTTTATAAAGGCCCCCCGACCATTCTAGAGCCCCTCAGGACACTTCTAAAGGCCCGCAGACCATTCTAATGCCTGTCAGGGCCTTTCTAAAGGTCCCCAGACCCTTCTACTGCACCTCAGGAGCATTCTAAAGGCCCCCAGACCCTTCTAATGCCCCTCAGGACATTTCTAAAGGCCCCCAGACCCTTCTAGAGCCCCTCAGGACATTTCGAAGGGTACCAAGACCCTTGTAATTCCACTCAGGGCCTTTCTAAAGGCCGCGAGACCCTTATAATCCCCCTGAGGGCCTTTAAAAAGGCCCCCAGACCCTTCTGGACCCCCTCAGGACGCTTCTAATAGACCCCAGACCCTTCTAGAGCCACTCAGAGACTTTCTAAAGACCTCCACACCCTTCTAGTGACCCTCATGACCCATGTAAAGCCGCCAGACCCTTCTAGATTTACTCAGGACCCATCTAAAAGCCCCCAGACCCTTCTAATGCCTTTCAGGGCCTTTCTAAAGGCCTCCACACCCTTCTAATGACCCTCAAGACCCATGTAAAGGCCCCCAGACCCTTCTAGATTGCCTCAGGACCCATCTAAAAGCCCCCAGACCCTTCTAATGCCTTTCAGGACCCTTATGAAGGCCACAAGACCCTTCTAATGCCCCTCAGGACCTTTCTAAAGACTCTCAGACCCCTCTACTCCCCCTCAGGGCATTTATAAAGGTTCCCAGACCCTTCTAGAGCCTGTCAGGACCCTTATAAAGGCCCCCAGACCATTCTAGAGCACCTCAGGACAATTCTAAAGGCCTGCAGACCATTCTAATGCATAACAGGGTCTTTATAAAGATCCCCAGACCCTTCTACTGCCCCTCAGGAGCATTCTAAAGGCCCCCAGACCCTTCTAATGCCCCACAGGGCCTTTCTAAAGGTCCCCAGACCCTTCTAGAGCCCCTCAGGACATTTCTAAAGGCACCCAGACCCTTGTAATGCCACTCAGGGCGTTTCTAAAGGCCGTGAGACCCTTATAATCCCCCTGAGGGCCTTTAAAAAGGCCCCCAGACCCTTCTGGACCCCCTCAGGATGCTTCTAATAGCCCCCAGACCCTTCTAGAGCCCCTCAGGGCCTTTCTAAAGGCCTCCACACCCTTCTAATGACCCTCAAGACCCATGTAAAGGCCCCCAGACCCTTCTAGATTGCCTCAGGACCCATCTAAAAGCCCCCAGACCCTTCTAATGCCTTTCAGGGCCTTTCTAAATGCCTCCACACCATTCTAATGACACTCAAGACCCATGTAAAGGCCTCTAGACCCTTCTAGATTGCCTCAGGACCCATCTAAAAAACCACAGACCCTTCTAATGCCTTTCAGGACCCTTATGAAGGCCACAAGACCCTTCTAATGCCCCACAGGACCTTTCTAAAGGCCCTCAGACCCTTCTAATGCCCCTCAGGGCCCTTCTAAAGGACCCCAGACCCTTCCAATGCCCCTCAGGGCCTTTCTAAAGTACCCCAGACACTTCTAGAACCTCTCAGGGCCTTTCTATATGACCCCACAACCTTGTAATGCCCATCAGGGCTTTTCTAAAGGCCCCCATACCCTTCTAATGCACCTCAGGACATTTCTAAAGGCCCCCAGACCCTTCTAGAGCCCCTCAGGACATTTCTAAAGGCACCCAGACCATTCTAATGCCACTCAATGCCATTCTAAAGGCCGCGAGACCCTTATAATCCCCCTGAGGGCCTTTAAAAAGGCCCCCAGACCATTCTGGACCCCCTCAGGACGCTTCTAGTACACCCAGACCCTTCTAGAGCCCCTCAGGGCCTTTCTAAAGGCCTCCACACCATTCTAATGACACTCAATTCCCATGTAAAGGCCTCTAGACCCTTCTAGATTGCCTCAGGACCCATCTAAAAGCCCCCAGACCCTTCTAATGCCTTTCAGGGCCTTTCTAAAGGCCTCCACACCCTTCTAAGGACCCTCAAGACCCATGTAAAGGCCCCCAGACCATTCTAGATTGCCTCAGGACGCTTCTAAAAGCCCCCAGATCCTTCTAATGCCTTTCAGGGCCTTTCTAAAGGCCTCCACACCCTTCTAAGGACCCTCAAGACCAATGTAAAGGCCCCCAGACCCTTCTAGATTGCCACAGGACCCATCTAAAAGCCCCCAGACCCTTCTAATGCCTTTCAGGACCCTTATGAAGGCCACAAGACCCTTCTAATGCCCCTCAGGACCTTTCTAAAGGCCCTCAGACCCTTCTAGTGCCCCTCAGGGCATTTATAAAGGTTCCCAGACCCTTCTAGAGCCTGTCAGGACCATTATAAAGGCCCCCAGACCAATCTAGAGCACCTCAGGACACTTCTAAAGGCCCGCAGACCATTCTAATGCCCGTCAGGGCCTTTCTAAAGGTCCCAAGACCCTTCTACTGCCCCTCAGGAGCATTCTAAAGGCCCCCAGACCCTTCTAATGCCCCTCAGGACATTTCTAAAGGACCCCAGACCCTTCTAGAGCCCCTCAGGACATTTCTAAAGGCACCCAGAACCTTCTAATGCCACTCAAGGCCTTTCTGAAGGCCGCGAGACCCTTATAATCCCCCTCAGGGCCTTTAAAAAGGCCCCCAGACCCTTCTGGACACCCTCAGGACGCTTCTAATAGCCCCCAGACCCTTCTAGAGCCCCTCAGGGCCTTTATAAAGGCCTCCACACCCTTCTAATGACCCTCAAGACCCATGTAAAGGCCCCCAGACCCTTCTGGACCCCCTCAGGACGCTTCTAATAGCCCCCAGACCCTTCTAATGCCTTTCAGGGCCTTTCTAAAGGCCTCCACACCCTTCTAATGACCCTCAAGACCCATGTAAAGGCCCCCAGACCCTTCTAGATTGCCTCAGGACCCATCTAAAAGCTCCCAGACCCTTCTAATGCCTTTCAGGACCCTTAGGAAGGCCACAAGACCCTTCTAATGCCCCTCAGGACCTTTCTAAAGGCCCTCAGACCCTTCTAGTGCCCCTCAGGGCATTTATAAAGGTTCCCAGACCCTTCTAGAGCCTGTCAGGACCCTTATAAAGGCCCCCAGACCATTCTAGTGCACCTCAGAACAATTCCAAAGGCCCGCAGACCATTCTAATGCCCGTCAGGGCCTTTATAAAGGTCCCCAGACCCTTCTACTGCCCCTCAGGAGCATTCTAAAGGCCCCCAGACTCTTCTAATGCCCCACAGGGCCTTTCTAAAGGTCCCCAGACCCTTCTAGAGCACCTGAAGACGCTTCTAAAGGCCCCCTGACCCTTATAGAGCCCCTCAGGACCCTTCTAAAGTCCCCCAGACCCTGTTAATTCCCCTCAGGGCTTTTATAAGGGCACCCAGACCCTTCTAATGCCCCTCAGGACATTTCTAAGGCCCCCAGAACCTTCTAGAGCCCCTCAGGACATTTCTAAAGGCACCCAGACCCTTATAATGCCACTCAGGGCCTTTCTAAAGGCCGCGAGACCCTTATAATCCTCCTGAGGGCCTTTAAAAAGGCCCCCAGACCCTTCTAGACCCCCTCAGGACGCTTCTAATAGCCCCCAGACCCTTCTAGAGCCCCTCAGGGCCTTTCTAAAGGCCTCCACACCTTTCTAATGACCATCAAGACCCATGTAAAGGCCTCTAGACCCTTCTAGATTGCCTCAGGACCCATCTAAAAGCCCCCAGACCATTCTAATGCATTTCAGGACCCTTATGAAGGCCAGAAGACCCTTCTAATGCCCCTAAGGACCTTTGTAAAGGCCCTCAGACCGTTCTAATGCCCCTCAGGGCCCTTCTAAAGGCCCCCAGACCCTTCTAATGCCCTTCAGGGCCTTTCTAAAGTACCCCAGACACTTCTAGAACCTCTCAGGGCCTTTCTATATGACCCCAGACCCTTGTAATGCTCAACAGGGCTTTTCTAAAGGCACCCATACCCTTCTCATGCCCCTCAGGACATTTCTAAAGGCACCCAGAACCTTCTAATGCCACTCAAGGCCTTTCTGAAGGCCGCGAGACCCTTATAATCCCCCTCAGGGCCTTTAAAAAGGCCCCCAGACCCTTCTGGACACCCTCAGGACGCTTCTAATAGCCCCCAGACCCTTCTAGAGCCCCTCAGGGCCTTTATAAAGGCCTCCACACCCTTCTAATGACCCTCAAGACCCATGTAAAGGCCCCCAGACCCTTCTGGACCCCCTCAGGACGCTTCTAATAGCCCCCAGACCCTTCTAATGCCTTTCAGGGCCTTTCTAAAGGCCTCCACACCCTTCTAATGACCCTCAAGACCCATGTAAAGGCCCCCAGACCCTTCTAGATTGCCTCAGGACCCATCTAAAAGCTCCCAGACCCTTCTAATGCCTTTCAGGACCCTTAGGAAGGCCACAAGACCCTTCTAATGCCCCTCAGGACCTTTCTAAAGGCCCTCAGACCCTTCTAGTGCCCCTCAGGGCATTTATAAAGGTTCCCAGACCCTTCTAGAGCCTGTCAGGACCCTTATAAAGGCCCCCAGACCATTCTAGTGCACCTCAGAACAATTCCAAAGGCCCGCAGACCATTCTAATGCCCGTCAGGGCCTTTATAAAGGTCCCCAGACCCTTCTACTGCCCCTCAGGAGCATTCTAAAGGCCCCCAGACTCTTCTAATGACCCACAGGGCCTTTCTAAAGGTCCCCAGACCCTTCTAGAGCACCTGAAGACGCTTCTAAAGGCCCCCTGACCCTTATAGAGCCCCTCAGGACCCTTCTAAAGTCCCCCAGACCCTGTTAATTCCCCTCAGGGCTTTTATAAGGGCACCCAGACCCTTCTAATGCCCCTCAGGACATTTCTAAGGCCCCCAGAACCTTCTAGAGCCCCTCAGGACATTTCTAAAGGCACCCAGACCCTTATAATGCCACTCAGGGCCTTTCTAAAGGCCGCGAGACCCTTATAATCCTCCTGAGGGCCTTTAAAAAGGCCCCCAGACCCTTCTAGACCCCCTCAGGACGCTTCTAATAGCCCCCAGACCCTTCTAGAGCCCCTCAGGGCCTTTCTAAAGGCCTCCACACCTTTCTAATGACCATCAAGACCCATGTAAAGGCCTCTAGACCCTTCTAGATTGCCTCAGGACCCATCTAAAAGCCCCCAGACCATTCTAATGCATTTCAGGACCCTTATGAAGGCCAGAAGACCCTTCTAATGCCCCTAAGGACCTTTGTAAAGGCCCTCAGACCGTTCTAATGCCCCTCAGGGCCCTTCTAAAGGCCCCCAGACCCTTCTAATGCCCTTCAGGGCCTTTCTAAAGTACCCCAGACACTTCTAGAACCTCTCAGGGCCTTTCTATATGACCCCAGACCCTTGTAATGCTCAACAGGGCTTTTCTAAAGGCACCCATACCCTTCTCATGCCCCTCAGGACATTTCTAAAGGCACCCAGACCCTTATAATGCCACTCAGGGCCTTTCTAAAGGCCGCGAGACCCTTATAATCCCCCTGAGGGCCTTTAAAAAGGCCCCCAGACCTTTCTGGACCCCCTCAGGACGCTTCTAATAGCCCCCAGACCATTCTAGAGCCCCTCAGGAGCATTCTAAAGGCCCCCAGACCCTTCTAATGCCCCTCAGGACATTTCTAAAGGCCCCCAGACCCTTCTAGAGCCTTTCAGGACATTTCTAAAGGCACCCAGACCTTTCTAATGCCACTCAGGGCTTTTCTAAAGGCCGCGAGACCCTTATAATAACCCCTGAGGGCCTTTAAAAAGGCCCCCAGACCCTTCTGGACCCCCTCGGGACCCATCTAAAAGCCACCAGACCCTTCTAATGCCTTTCAGGGCCTTTCTAAAGGCCTCCACACCCTTCTAATGACCCTCAAGACCCATGTAAAGGCCCCCAGACCCTTCTAGATTTCCTCAGGGCCCATCCAAAAGCTCCCAGACCCTTCTAATGCCTTTCAGGGCCTTTCTAAAGGCCTCCACACCCTTCTAATGACTCTCAAGACCCATGTAAAGGCCCCTAGACCCTTCTAGATTGCCTCAGGACCCATCTAAAAGCCCTCAGACCCTTCTAATGCCTTTCAGGACCCTTATGAAGGCCACAAGACCCTTCTAATGCCCCTCAGGACCTTTCTAAAGGCCCTCAGACCCTTCTAGTGCCCCTCAGGGCATTTATAAAGGTTCCCAGACCCTTCTAGAGCCTGTCAGGACCCTTATAAAGGCCCCCAGACCCTTCTAGAGCCCCTCAGGACACTTCTAAAGGCCCGCAGACAATTCTAATACCCGTCAGGGCCTTTATAAAGGTCCCCAGACCCTTCTACTGCCCCTCAGGAGCATTCTAAAGGCCCCCAGACCCTTCTAATGCCCCACAGGGCCTTTCTAAAGGTCCCCAGACCCTTCTAGAGCCCCTAAAGACCCTTCTAAAGGCCCCCAGACCCTTCTAGAGCCCCTCAGGACCAATCTAAAGTCCCCCAGACCCTGCTAATTCCCCTGAGGGCTTTTATAAGGGCACCCAGACCCTTCTAATGCCCCTCAGGACAATTCTAAAGGCCCCCAGACCCTTCTAGAGCCCCTCAGGACATTTCTAAAGGCACCCAGACCCTTGTAACGCCACTCAGAGCCTTTCTATAGGCCGCGAGACCCTTATAATCCCCCTGAGGGCCTTTAAAAAGGCCCCCAGACCCTTCTGGACCCCCTCAGGACGCTTCTAATAGCCCCCAGACCCTTCTAGAGCCCCTCAGGGTCTTTCTAAAGGCCTCCACACCCTTCTAATGACCCTCAAGACCGATGTAAAGGCCCCCAGACCCTTCTAGATTTACTCAGGACCCATCTAAAAGCCCCCAGACCCTTCTAATGCCTTTCAGGGCCTTTCTAAAGGCCTCCACACCCTTCTAATGACCCTCAAGACCCATGTAAAGGCCCCCAGACCCTTCTAGATTACCTCAGGACCCATCTAAAAGCCCCCAGACCCTTCTAATGCCTTTCAGGACCCTTATGAAGGCCACAAGACCCTTCTAATGCCCCTCAGGACCTTTCTAAAGGCCCTCAGACCCTTCTACTCCCCCTCAGGGCATTTATAAAGGTTCCCAGACCCTTCTAGAGCCTGTCAGGACCCTTATAAAGGCCCCCAGACCATTCTAGAGCACCTCAGGACAATTCTAAAGGCCTGCAGACCATTCTAATGCATAACAGGGTCTTTATAAAGATCCCCAGACCCTTCTACTGCCCCTCAGGAGCATTCTAAAGGCCCCCAGACCCTTCTAATGCCCCACAGGGCCTTTCTAAAGGCCCCCAGACCCTTCTAGAGCCCCTCAGGACATTTCTAAAGGCACCCAGACCCTTATAATGCCACTCAGGGCCTTTCTAAAGGTCCGAGACCCTTAAAATCCCCCTGAGGGCCTTTAAAAAGGCCCCCAGACCCTTCTGGACCCCCTCAGGACACTTCTAATAGCCCCCAGACCCTTCTAGAGCCCTTCAGGGCCTTTCTAAAGGCCTCCACACCCTTCTAATGACCCTCAAGACCCTTGTAAAAGGCCCCCAGACCCTTCTAGATTGCCTCAGGACCCATCTAAAAGCCCCCAGACCCTTCTAATGCCTTTCAGGACCATTATGAAGGACACAAGACCCTTCTAATGCCCCTCAGGACCTTTCTAAAGGCCCTCAGACCCTTCTAACGCCCGTCAGGGCATCTATAAAGGTTCCCAGACCCTTCTAGAGCCCGTCAGGACCCTTATAAAGGCCCCCAGACCATTCTAGATTCCCTCAGGACACTTCTAAAAGCCCGCAGACGAGTCTAATGCACGTCAGGCCCTTTCTAAAGGTCCCCAGACCCTTCTACTGCCACTCAGGAGCATTCTAAAGGCCCCCAGACCTTTCTAATGCCCCACAGGGCCTTTCTAAAGATCCCCAGACCCTTCTACAGCCCCTCAGGACATTTCTAAAGGCACCCAGACCCTTCTAATGCCACTCAGGGCCTTTCTAAAGGCCGCGAGACCCTTATAATCCCCCTGAGGGCCTTAAAAAAGGCCCCCAGACCCTTCTGGACCCCCTCAGGTCGCTTCTAATGGACCCCACACCCTTCTAATGCCCCTCAGGGCCTTTCTAAAGGCCCCCAGACCCTTCTAATGCCCCTCAGGACTCTTCTAAAGGCTCCCAGACCCTTCTAATGCCCCTCAGGACCTTTCTAAAGTACCCCAGACACTTCTAGAACCTCTCAGGGCCTTTCTATATGACCCCAGACCCTTGTAATGGCCATCAGGGCTTTTCTAAAGGCCCCCAGACCCTTCTAGAGCCCTTCAGGACATTTCTAAAGGCACCCAGACGCTTGTAATGACACTCAGGGCCTTTCTAAAGGCCGCGTTACCCTTATAATCCCCCTGAGGGCCTTTAAAAAGGCCCCCAGACACTTCTGGACCCCTCAGGACGCTTCTAATAGCCCCCAGACCCTTCTAGAGCCCCTCAGGGCCTTTCTAAAGGCCTCCACACCCTTCTAATGACCCTCAAGACCCATGTAAAGGCCCCCAGACCCTTCTAGATTGCCTCAGGACCCATCTAAAAGCCCCCAGACCCTTCTAGAGCCCCTCAGGGCCTTTCTAAAGGCCTCCACACCCTTCTAATGACCCTCAAGACCCATGTAAAGGCCTCTAGACCCTTCTAGATTGCCTCAGGACCCATCTAAAAGCCCCCAGACCCTTCTAATGCCTTTCAGGACCCTTATGAAGGCCACAAGACCCTTCTAATGCCCCTCAGGACCTTTGTAAAGGCCCTCAGACCCTTCTAATGCCACTCAGGGCCCTTCTAAAGGCCCCCAGACCCTTCTACTGCCCCTCAGGGCCTTTCTAAAGTACCCCAGACACTCCTAGAACCTCTCAGGGCCTTTCTATATGACCCCAGACCCATCTAATGCCTCTCAGGGCTTTTCTAAAGGCCCCCATACCCTTCTAATGCCCCTCAGGACATTTCTAAAGGCCCCCAGACCCTTCTAGAGCCCCTCAGGACATTTCTAAAGGCACCCAGACCATTCTAATGCCACTCAATGCCATTCTAAAGGCCGCGAGACCCTTATAATCCCCCTGAGGGCCTTTAAAAAGGCCCCCAGACCATTCTGGACCCCCTCAGGACGCTTCTAATACCCCCAGACCCTTCTAGAGCCCCTCAGGGCCTTTCTAAAGGCCTCCACACCCTTCTAATGACCCTCAAGACCCATGTAAAGGCCTCTAGACCCTTCTAGATTGCCTCAGGACCCATCTAAAAGCCCCCAGACCCTTCTAATGCCTTTCAGGACCCTTATGAAGGCCACAAGACGATTCTAATGACCCTCAGGACCTTTCTAAAGGCCCACAGACCCTTCTAATGCCCCTCAGGGCCCTTCTAAAGGCCCCCAGACCCTTCTAATGCCCCTCAGGTCCTTTCTAAAGTACCCCAGACACTTCTAGAACCTCTCAGGGCCTTTCTATATGACCCCAGACCCTTGTAATGCCCCTCAGGGCTTTTCTAAAGGCCCCCATACCTTTCTAATGCCCCTCAGGACATTTCTAAAGGCCCCCAGACCCTTCTAGAGCCCCTCAGGACATTTCTAAAGGCACCCAGACCCTTCTAATGCCACTCAGGGCCTTTCTAAAGGCCGCGAGACCCTTATAATCCCCCTGAGGGCCTTTAAAATGGCCCCCAGACCCTTCTGGACCCCCTCAGGACGCTTCTAATAGCTCCCAGACCCTTCTAATGCCTTTCAGGGCCTTTCTAAAGGCCTCCACACCCTTCTAATGACCCTCAAGACCCATGTAAAGGCCCCCAGACCCTTCTAGATTGCCTCAGGACCCATCTAAAAGCCCCCAGACCCTTCTAATGCCTTTCAGGGCCTTTCTAAAGGCCTCCACACCCTTCTAATGACACTCAAGACCCATGTAAAGGCCCCCAGACCCTTCTAGATTGCCTCAGGACCCATCTAAAAGCCCCCAGACCCTTCTAATGCCTTTCAGGACCCTTATGAAGGCCACAAGACCCTTCTAATGCCCCTCAGGACATTTCTAAAGGCCCTCAGACCATTCTAATGCCCCTCAGGGCATTTATAAAGGTTCCCAGACCCTTCTAGAGCCCGTCAGGACCCTTATAAAGGCCCCCAGACCATTCTAGAGCCCCTCAGGACACTTCTAAAGGCCCGCAGACCATTCTAATGCCCGTCAGGGCCTTTATAAAGGTCACCAGACCCTTCTACTGCCGCTCAGGACCCTTATAAAGGCCCCCCAGACCCTTCTAATGCCCCACAGGGCCTTTCTAAAGTACCCCAGACACTTCTAGAACCTATCAGGACCTATCTATATGATCCCAGACCATTCTAATGCCTCTCAGGGCCTTTCTAAAGGCCGCGAGACCCTTATAATCCCCCTGAGGGCCTTTAAAAAGGCCCCCAGACCATTCTGGACCCCCTCAGGACACTTCTAATACCCCCAGACCCTTCTAGAGCCCCTCAGGGCCTTTCTAAAGGCCTCCACACCCTTCTAATGACCCTCAAGACCCATGTAAAGGCCTCTAGACCCTTCTAGATTGCCTCAGGACCCATCTAAAAGCCCCCAGACCCTTCTAATGCCTTTCAGGACCCTTATGAAGGCCACAAGACGATTCTAATGACCCTCAGGACCTTTCTAAAGGCCCACAGACCCTTCTAATGCCCCTCAGGGCCCTTCTAAAGGCCCCCAGACCCTTCTAATGCCCCTCAGGTCCTTTCTAAAGTACCCCAGACACTTCTAGAACCTCTCAGGGCCTTTCTATATGACCCCAGACCCTTGTAATGCCCCTCAGGGCTTTTCTAAAGGCCCCCATACCCTTCTAATGCCCCTCAGGACATTTCTAAAGGCCCCCAGACCCTTCTAGAGCCCCTCAGGACATTTCTAAAGGCACCCAGAACCTTCTAATGCCACTCAGGGCCTTTCTAAAGGCCGCGAGACCATTATAATCCCCCTGAGGGCCTTTAAAATGGCCCCGAGACCCTTCTGGACCCCCTCAGGACGCTTCTAATAGCTCCCAGACCCTTCTAATGCCTTTCAGGGCCTTTCTAAAGGCCTCCACACCCTTCTAATGACCCTCAAGACCCATGTAAAGGCCCCCTGACCCTTCTAGATTGCCTCAGGAAGCTTCTAAAAGCCCCCAGACCCTTCTAATGCCTTTCAGGGCCTTTCTAAAGGCCTCCACACCCTTCTAATGACCCTCAAGACCCATGTAAAGGCCCCCAGACCCTTCTAGATTGCCACAGGACCCATCTAAAAGCCCCCAGACCCTTCTAATGCCTTTCAGGACCCTTAGGAAGGCCACAAGACCCTTCTAATGCCCCTCAGGACCTTTCTAACGGCCCTCAGACCCTTCTAGTGCCCCTCAGGGCATTTAGAAAGGATCCCAGACCGTTCTAGAGCCTGTCAGGACCCTTATAAAGGACCCCAGACCATTCTCGTGCACCTCGGAACAATTCTAAAGGCCCGCAGACCATTCTAATGCCCGTCAGGGCCTTTATAAAGGTCCCCAGACCCTTCTACTGCCCCTCAGGAGCATTCTAAAGGCCCCCAGACTCTTCTAATGCCCCACAGGGCGTTTCTAAAGGTCCCCAGACCCTTCTAGAGCCCCTGAAGACCCTTCTAAAGGCCCCCAGACAATTATAGAGCCCCTCAGGACCCTTCTAAACTCCCCCAGACCCTGTTAATTCCCCTCAGGGCTTTTATAAGGGCACCCAGACCCTTCTAATGCCCCTCAGGACATTTCTAAAGGCTGCGAGAACCTTCTAGAGCCCCTCAGGACAATTCTAAAGGCACCCAGACCCTTATAATGCCACTCAGGGCCTTTCTAAAGGCCGCGAGACCCTTATAATCCCCCTGAGGGCCTTTAAAAAGGCCCCCAGACCCTTCTGGACCCCCTCAGGACGCTTCTAATAGCCCCCAGACCCTTCTAGAGCCCCTCAGGGCCTTACTAAAGGCCTCCACACCCTTCTAATGACCCTCAAGACCCATGTAAAGGCCACCAGACCATTCTTGATTGCCTCAGGACCCATCTAAAAGCCCCCAGACCCTTCTAATGCCTTTCAGGGCCTTTCTAAAGGCCTCCACACCCTTCTAATGACCCTGAAGACCCATGTAAAGGCCTCTAGACCCTTCTAGATTGCCTCAGGACCCATCTAAAAGCCCCCAGACCCTTCTAATGCCTTTCAGGACCCTTATGAAGGCCACAAGACCCTTCTAATGCCCCTCAGGACCTTTGTAAAGGCCCTCAGACCGTTCTAATGCCCCTCAGGGCCCTTCTAAAGGCCCCCAGACCCTTCTAATGCCCTTCAGGGTCTTTCTAAAGTACCCCAGACACATCTAGAACCTCTCAGGGCCTTTGTATATGACCCCAGACCCTTGTAATGTCCAACAGGGCTTTTCTAAAGGCCCCCATACCCTTCTAATGCCCCTCAGGACATTTCTAAAGGCCCCCAGACCCGTCTAGAGCCCCTCAGGACATTTCTAAAGGCACCCAGACCCTTATAATGCCACTCAGGGCCTTTCTAAAGGCCGCGAGACCCTTATAATCCCCCTGAGGGCCTTTAAAAAGGCCCCCAGACCCTTCTGGACCCCCTCAGGACGCTTCTAATAGCCCCCAGACCCTTCTAGAGCCCCTCAGGGCCTTTCTAAAGGCCTCCACACCCTTCTAATGACCCTCAAGACCCATGTAAAGGCCCCCAGACCCTTCTAGATTGCCTCAGGACCCATCTAAAGCCCCCAGACCCTTCTAATGCCTTTCAGGACCCTTATGAAGGCCACAAGACCTTTCTAATGCCCCTCAGGACCTTTCTGAAGGCCCTGAGACCCTTCTAATGCCCCTCCGGGCATTTATAAAGGTTCCCAGACCCTTCTAGAGCCCGTCAGGACACTTATAAAGGCCCCCAGACCATTCTAGAGCCCCTCAGGACACTGCTAAAGGCCCCCAGACCATTCTAATGCCCGTCAGGGCCTTTCTAAAGGTACCCAGACCCTTCTACTGCCCCTCAGGAGCATTCTAAAGGCCCCCAGACTCTTCTAATGCCCCACAGGGCCTTTCTAAAGGTCCCCAGACCCTTCTACTGCCACTCAGGAGCATTCTAAAGGCCCCCAGACCATTCTAATGCCCCACAGGGCCTTTCTAAAGTACCCCAGAGCCTTCTAGAGCCCCTGAAGACCCTTCTAAAGGCCCCCAGACCCTTCTAATGCCCCTCAGGGCCTTTCTAAAGTACCCCAGACACTTCTAGAACCTCTCAGGGCCTTTATATATGAACCCAGACCCTTCTAATGCCACTCAGGGTCTATCTAAAGGCCGCGAGACCCTTATAATCCCCCTGAGGGCCTTTAAAAAGGCCCCCAGACCCTTCTGGACCCCCTCAGGACGCTTCTAATAGCCCCAGACCCTTCTAGAGCCCATCAGGGTCTTTCTAAAGGCCTCCACACCCTTCTAATGACCCTCAAGACCCATGTAAAGGCCCCCAGACCCTTCTAGATTGCCTCAGGACCCATCTAAAAGCCTCCAGACCATTCTAATGCCTTTCAGGGCCTTTCTAAAGGCCTCCACACCCTCCTAATGACACTCAAGACCCATGTAAAGGCCCCCAGACCCTTCTAGATTGCCTCAGGACCCATCTAAAAGCCCCCAGACCCTTCTAATGCCTTTCAGGACCCTTATGAAGGCCACAAGACCCTTCTAATGCCCCTCAGGACCTTTCTAAAGGCCCTCAGACCCTTCTAATGCCCCTCAGGGCATTTATAAAGGTTCCCAGACCTTTCTAGTGCCTGTCAAGACCATTATAAAGGCCCCCAGACCATTCTAGAGCCCCTCAGGACACTTCTAAAGGCCCGCAGACCATTCTAATGCCTGTCAGGGCCTTTCTAAAGGTCCCCAGACCCTTCTACTGCCCCTCAGGAGCATTCTAAAGGCTCCCCAGACCCTTCTAATGCCCCAGAGAGCCTTTCTAAAGGTCCCCAGACACTTCTAGAGCCCCTGAAGACCCTTCTAAAGGCCCCCAGACCATTATAGAGCCCCTCAGGACCCTTCTAAAGTCCCCCAGACGATGCTAGTTCCTCTCAGGGCTTTTATAAAGGCACCCAGACCCTTCTAATGCCCCTCAGGACCCTTATAAAGGCACCCAGACCCTTCTAGAGCCTCACAGGACAGTTTTAAATGCCTCCAGACCCTTCTAGACCCCCTCAGGACCATTCTAAAGGCCCCCAGACCCTTCTAATGCCACTCAGGGCCTTTCTAAAGTACCCCAGACACTTCTAGAACCTCTCAGGGCCTTTCTATATGACCCCAGACCCTTGTAATGCCCCTCAGGGCTTTTCTAAAGGCCCCCAGACCATTCTAGAGCCCCTCAGGACATTTCTAAAGGCACCCAGACCCTTATAATGCCACTCAGGGCCTTTCTAAAGGCCGCGAGACCCTTATAATCCCCCTGAGGGCCTTTAAAAAAGCCCCCAGACACTTCTGGACCCCTCAGGACGCTTCTAATAGCCCCCAGAGCCTTCTAGAGACCCTCAGGGCCTTTCTAAAGGCCTCCACACCTTTCTAATGACCCTCAAGACCCATGTAAAGTCCCCCAGACCCTTCTAGATTGCCTAAGGACCCATCTAAAAGCCCCCAGACCCTTCTAATGCCTTTCAGGACCTTTCTAAAGGCCTCCACACCCTTCTAATGACCCTCAAGACCCATGTAAAGGCCTCTAGACCCTTCTAGATTGCCTCAGGACACATCTAAAAGACCCCAGACCCTTCTAATTGCTTTCAGGATCATTATGAAGGCCACAAGACCCATCTAATGCCCCTCAGGACCTTTCTAAAGGCCCTCAGACCCTTCTAATGCCCGTCAGGGCCCTTCTAAAGCTCCCCAGACCCTTCTACTGCCCCTCAGGGCCTTTCTAAAGTACCCCAGACACTTCTAGAACATCTCAGGACCTTTCTATATGACCCCAGACCCTTCTAATGCCCCTCAGGGCTTTTATAAAGGCCCCCATACCCTTCTAATGCCCCTCAGGACATTTCTAAAGGCCCCCAGACCCTTCTAGAGCCCCTCAGGACATTTCTAAAGGCACCCAGACCCTTCTAATGCCACTCAGGGCCTTTCTAACGGCCGCGAGACCCTTATAATCCCCCTGAGGGCCTTTAAAAAGGCCCCCAGACCCTTCTGGACCCCCTCAGGACTCTTCTAATAGCCCCCAGACCATTCTAGAGCCCCTCAGGGCCTTTCTAAAGGCCTCCACACCCTTCTAATGACCCTCAAGACCCATGTAAAGGCCCCCAGACCCTTCTAGATTGCCACAGAACCCATCTAAAAGCCCCCAGACCCTTCTAATGCCTTTCAGGACCTTTCTAAAGGCCTCCACACCCTTCTAATGACCCTCAAGACCCATGTAAAGGCCTCTAGACCCTTCTAGATTGCCTCAGGACCCATCTAAAAGCCCCCAGACCCTTCTAATGCCTTTCAGGACCCTTATGAAGGCCACAAGACCCTTCTAATGCCCCTCAGGACCTTTCTAAAGGCCCTCAGATCCTTCTAATGCCCCTCAGGGCCCTTCTAAAGGACCCCAGACCCTTCTAATTCCCCTCAGGGCCTTTCTAAAGTACCCCAGACACTTCTAGAACCTCTCAGGGCCTTTCTATATGACCCCAGACCCTTCTAATGCCACTCAGGGCTTTTCTAAATGCCCCCATACCCTTCTAATGCCCCTCAGGACATTTCTAAAGGCCCCCAGACCCTTCTAGAGCCCCTCAGGACATTTCTAAAGGCACCCAGACCCTTATAATGCCACTCAGGGCCTTTCTAAAGGCCGCGAGACCCTTATAATCCCCCTGAGGGCCTTTAAAAAGGCCCCCAGACCCTTCTGGACCCCCTCAGGACGCTTCTAATAGCCCCCAGACCCTTCTAGAGCCCCTCAGGGCCTTACTAAAGGCCTCCACACCCTTCTAATGACCCTCAAGACCCATGTAAAGGCCACCAGACCATTCTAGATTGCCTCAGGACCCATCTAAAAGCCCCCAGACCCTTCTAATGCCTTTCAGGGCCTTTCTAAAGGCCTCCACACCCTTCTAATGACCCTGAAGACCCATGTAAAGGCCTCTAGACCCTTCTAGATTGCCTCAGGACCCATCTAAAAGCCCCCAGACCATTCTAATGCATTTCAGGACCCTTATGAAGGCCACAAGACCCTTCTAATGCCCCTCAGGACCTTTGTAAAGGCCCTCAGACCGTTCTAATGCCCCTCAGGGCCCTTCTAAAGGCCCCCAGACCCTTCTAATGCCCTTCAGGGTCTTTCTAAAGTACCCCAGACACATCTAGAACCTCTCAGGGCCTTTCTATATGACCCCAGACCCTTGTAATGTCCAACAGGGCTTTTCTAAAGGCCCCCATACCCTTCTAATGCCCCTCAGGACATTTCTAAAGGCCCCCAGACCCGTCTAGAGCCCCTCAGGACATTTCTAAAGGCACCCAGACCCTTATAATGCCACTCAGGGCCTTTCTAAAGGCCGCGAGACCCTTATAATCCCCCTGAGGGCCTTTAAAAAGGCCCCCAGACCCTTCTGGACCCGCTCAGGACGCTTCTAATAGCCCCCAGACCCTTCTAGAGCCCCTCAGGGCCTTTCTAAAGGCCTCCACACCCTTCTAATGACCCTCAAGACCCATGTAAAGGCCCCCAGACCCTTCTAGATTGCCTCAGGACCCATCTAAAGCCCCCAGACCCTTCTAATGCCTTTCAGGACCCTTATGAAGGCCACAAGACCTTTCTAATGCCCCTCAGGACCTTTCTGAAGGCCCTGAGACCCTTCTAATGCCCCTCCGGGCATTTATAAAGGTTCCCAGACCCTTCTAGAGCCCGTCAGGACACTTATAAAGGCCCCCAGACCATTCTAGAGCCCCTCAGGACACTGCTAAAGGCCCCCAGACCATTCTAATGCCCGTCAGGGCCTTTCTAAAGGTACCCAGACCCTTCTACTGCCCCTCAGGAGCATTCTAAAGGCCCCCAGACTCTTCTAATGCCCCACAGGGCCTTTCTAAAGGTCCCCAGACCCTTCTACTGCCACTCAGGAGCATTCTAAAGGCCCCCAGACCATTCTAATGCCCCACAGGGCCTTTCTAAAGTACCCCAGAGCCTTCTAGAGCCCCTGAAGACCCTTCTAAAGGCCCCCAGACCCTTCTAATGCCCCTCAGGGCCTTTCTAAAGTACCCCAGACACTTCTAGAACCTCTCAGGGCCTTTATATATGAACCCAGACCCTTCTAATGCCACTCAGGGTCTATCTAAAGGCCGCGAGACCCTTATAATCCCCCTGAGGGCCTTTAAAAAGGCCCCCAGACCCTTCTGGACCCCCTCAGGACGCTTCTAATAGCCCCCAGACCCTTCTAGAGCCCATCAGGGTCTTTCTAAAGGCCTCCACACCCTTCTAATGACCCTCAAGACCCATGTAAAGGCCCCCAGACCCTTCTAGATTGCATCAGGACCCATCTAAAAGCCTCCAGACCATTCTAATGCCTTTCAGGGCCTTTCTAAAGGCCTCCACACCCTCCTAATGACACTCAAGACCCATGTAAAGGCCCCCAGACCCTTCTAGATTGCCTCAGGACCCATCTAAAAGCCCCCAGACCCTTCTAATGCCTTTCAGGACCCTTATGAAGGCCACAAGACCCTTCTAATGCCCCTCAGGACCTTTCTAAAGGCCCTCAGACCCTTCTAATGCCCCTCAGGGCATTTATAAAGGTTCCCAGACCTTTCTAGTGCCTGTCAAGACCCTTATAAAGGCCCCCAGACCATTCTAGAGCCCCTCAGGACACTTCTAAAGGCCCGCAGACCATTCTAATGCCTGTCAGGGCCTTTCTAAAGGTCCCCAGACCCTTCTACTGCCCCTCAGGAGCATTCTAAAGGCCCCCCAGACCCTTCTAATGCCCCAGAGAGCCTTTCTAAAGGTCGCCAGACCCTTCTAGAGCCCCTGAAGACCCTTCTAAAGGCCCCCAGACCCTTCTAATGCCCCACAGGGCCTTTCTAAAGTACCCCAGACACTTCTAGAACCAATCAGGGCCTTTCTATATGATCCCAGACCCTTCTAATGCCTCTCAGGGCCGTTCTAAAGGCCGCTAGACCCTTATAATCCCGCTGAGGGCCTTTAAAAAGGCCCCCAGACCCTTCTGGACCCCCTCAGGACGCTTCTAATAGCCCCCAGGCCCTCCTAGAGCCCCTCAGGGCCTTTCTAAAGGCCTCCACACCCTTCTAATGACCCTCCAGACCGATGTAAAGGCCCCTAGACCCTTCTAGATTGCCTCCGGACCCATCTAAAAGCCCCCAGACCCTTCTAATGCCTTTCAGGACCCTTATGAAGGCTACAAGACCCTTCTAATGCCTCACAGGACCTTTCTAAAGGCCCTCAGACCCTTCTAATGCCCCTCAGGGCATTTATAAAGGTTCCCAGACCCTTCTAGAGCCCGTCAGGACCCTTATAAAGGCCCCCTGACCATTCTAGAGCCCCTCAGGACACTTCTAAAGGCCTGCAGACCATTCTAATGCCCGTCAGGGCCTTTCTAAAGGTCCCCAGACCCTTCTACTGCCCCTCAGGAGCATTCTAAAGGCCCCCAGACCCTTCAAATGCCCCACAGGGCCTTTCTAAAGGTCCCCAGACCCTTCTAGAGCCCCTGAAGACCCTTCTAAAGGCCCCCAGACCATTATAGAGCCCCTCAGGACCCTTCTAAAGTCCCCCAGACGATGCTAGTTCCCCTCAGGGCTTTTATAAAGGCACCCAGACCCTTCTAATGCCCCTCAGGACCCTTATAAAGGCACCCAGACCCTTCTAGAGCCTCTCAGGACAGTTTTAACTGCCTCCAGACCCTTCTAGACCCCCTCAGGACCATTCTAAAGGCCCCCAGACCCTTCTAATGCCACTCAGGGCCTTTCTAAAGTACCCCAGACACTTCTAGAACCTCTCAGGGCCTTTCTATATGACCCCAGACCCTTGTAATGCCCCTCAGGGCTTTTCTAAAGGCCCCCAGACTATTCTAGAGCCCCTCAGGACATTTCTAAAGGCACCCAGACCCTTATAATGCCACTCAGGGCCTTTCTAAAGGCCGCGAGACCCTTATAATCCCCCTGAGGGCCTTTAAAAAGGCCCCCAGACACTTCTGGACCCCTCAGGACGCTTCTAATAGCCCCCAGAGCCTTCTAGAGACCCTCAGGGCCTTTCTAAAGGCCTCCACACCTTTCTAATGACCCTCAAGACCCATGTAAAGTCCCCCAGACCCTTCTAGATTGCCTAAGGACCCATCTAAAAGCCCCCAGACCCTTCTAATGCCTTTCAGGACCTTTCTAAAGGCATCCACACCCTTCTAATGACCCTCAAGACCCATGTAAAGGCCTCTAGACCCTTCTAGATTGCCTCAGGACACATCTAAAAGACCCCAGACCCTTCTAATTCCTTTCAGGATCATTATGAAGGCCACAAGACCCATCTAATGCCCCTCAGGACCTTTCTAAAGGCCCTCAGACCCTTCTAATGCCCGTCAGGGCCCTTCTAAAGCTCCCCAGACCCTTCTACTGCCCCTCAGGGCCTTTCTAAAGTACCCCAGACACTTCTAGAACCTCTCAGGACCTTTCTATATGACCCCAGACCCTTCTAATGCCCCTCAGGGCTTTTATAAAGGCCCCCATACCCTTCTAATGCCCCTCAGGACATTTCTAAAGGCCCCCAGACCCTTCTAGAGCCCCTCAGGACATTTCTAAAGGCACCCAGACCCTTCTAATGCCACTCAGGGCCTTTCTAACGGCCGCGAGACCCTTATAATCCCCCTGAGGGCCTTTAAAAAGGCCCCCAGACCCTTCTGGACCCCCTCAGGACTCTTCTAATAGCCCCCAGACCATTCTAGAGCCCCTCAGGGCCTTTCTAAAGGCCTCCACACCCTTCTAATGACCCTCAAGACCCATGTAAAGGCCCCCAGACCCTTCTAGATTGCCACAGAACCCATCTAAAAGCCCCCAGACCCTTCTAATGCCTTTCAGGACCTTTCTAAAGGCCTCCACACCCTTCTAATGACCCTCAAGACCCATGTAAAGGACTCTAGACCCTTCTAGATTGCCTCAGGACCCATCTAAAAGCCCCCAGACCCTTCTAATGCCTTTCAGGACCCTTATGAAGGCCACAAGACCCTTCTAATGCCCCTCAGGACCTTTCTAAAGGCCCTCAGATCCTTCTAATGCCCCTCAGGGCCCTTCTAAAGGACCCCAGACCCTTCTAATTCCCCTCAGGGCCTTTCTAAAGTACCCCAGACACTTCTAGAACCTCTCAGGGCCTTTCTATATGACCCCAGACCCTTCTAATGCCACTCAGGGCTTTTCTAAATGCCCCCATACCCTTCTAATGCCCCTCAGGACATTTCTAAAGGCCCCCAGACCCTTCTAGAGCCCCTCAGGACATTTCTAAAGGCACCCAGACCCTTCTAATGCCTTGCAGGGCCTTTCTAAAGGCCTCCACACCCTTCTAATGACCCTCAAGACCCATGTAAAGGCCCCCAGACCCTTCTAGATTGCCTCTGGACGCTTCTAAAAGCCCCCAGACCCTTCTAATTCCTTTCAGGACCCTTATGAAGGCCACAAGACCCTTCTAATGCCCCTCAGGACCTTTCTAAAGGCCCTCAGACCCTTCTAGTGCCCCTCAGGGCATTTATAAAGGTTCCCAGACCCTTCTAGAGCCTGTCAGGACCCTTATAAAGGCCCCCAGACCATTCTAGAGCACCTCAGGACACTTCTAAAGGCCCGCAGACCATTCTAATGCCCGTCAGGGCCTTTCTAAAGGTCCCAAGACCGTTCTACTGCCCCTCAGGAGCATTCTAAAGGCCCCCAGACCCGTCTAATGCCCCTCAGGGCATTTCTAAAGGCCCCCAGACCCTTCTAGAGCCCCTCAGGACATTTCTAAAGGCACCCAGACCCTTCTAATGCCACTCAAGGCCTTTCTAAAGGCCGCGAGACCCTTATAATCCCCCTGAGGGCCTTTAAAAAGGCCCCCAGACCCTTCTGGACCCCCTCAGGACGCTTCTAATAGACCCCAGACCATTATAGAGCCCCTCAGGGCCTTTCTAAAGGCCTCCACACCCTTCTAATGACCCTCAAGACCCATGTAAAGGCCTCTAGACCCTTCTAGATTGCCTCAGGACCCATCTAAAAGCCCCCAGACCCTTCTAATGCCTTTCAGGACCCTTATGAAGGCCACAAGACCCTTCTAATGCCCCTCAGGACCTTTCTAAAGGCCCTCAGATCCTTCTAATGCCCCTCAGGGCCCTTCTAAAGGACCCCAGACCCTTCTAATGCCCGTCAGGGCCTTCCTAAAGTACCCCAGACACTTCTAGAACCTCTCAGGGCCTTTCTATATGACCCCAGACCCTTCTAATGCCACTCAGGGCTTTTCTAAAGGCCCCCATACCCTTCTAATGCCCCTCAGGACATTTCTAAAGGCCCCCAGACCCTTCTAATGCCCCTCAGGGCATTTATAAAGGTTCCCAGACCATTCTAGAGCCCTTCAGGACCCTTATAAAGGCCCCCAGACCATTCTAGAGCCCCTCAGGACACTTCTAAAGGCCTGCAGACCATTCTAATGCCCGTCAGGTCCTTTCTAAAGGTCCCCAGACCCTTCTACTGCCCCCTAGGATCATTCTAAAGAACCCCAGACCCTTCAAATGCCTCACAGGGCCTTTCTAAAGGTCCCTAGACCCTTCTAGAGCCCCTGAAGACCCTTCTAAATGCCCCCAGATCCTTCTACTGCCTCTCAGGAGCATTCTAAAGGCCCCCAGACCCTTCTAATGCCCCTCAGGGCTTTTCTAAAGGCACCCAGACCATTCTAATGCCACTCAGGGCCATTCTAAAGGCCGCGAGACCGTTATAATCCCCCTGAGGGCCTTTAAAATGGCCCCCAGACCATTCTGGACCCCCTCAGGACGATTCTAATAGCCCCCAGACGTTCTAGAGCAACTCAGGGCCTTTCTAAAGGCCTCCACACCCTTCAAATGACCCTCAAGACCCATGTAAAGGCCTCTAGACCCTTCTAGATTGCCTCAGGACCCATCTAAAAGCCCCCAGACCCTTCTAATGCCTTTCAGGACCCTTATGAAGGCCACAAGACCATTCTAATGCCCCTGAGGACCTTTCTAAAGGCCCTCTAGACCCTTCTAATGCCCCTCAGGGCCCTTCTAAAGGCCCCCAGACCCTTATAGAGCCCCTCAGGACCCTTCTAAAGTCCCGCAGACCCTGTTAATTCCCCTCAGGGCTGTTATAAGGGCACCCAGACCCTTCTAATGCCTTTCAGGACATTTCTAAAGGCCCCCAGAACCTTCTAGAGCACCTGAGGACATTTCTAAAGGCACCCAGACCCTTGTAATGCCACTCAGGGCCTTTCTAAAGGCCGCGAGACCCTTATAATCCCCCTGAGGACCTTTAAAAAGGCCACCAGACCCTTCTGGACCCCCTCAGGATGCTTCTAATCGCCCCCAGACCCTTCTAGAGCCCCTCAGGGCCTTTCTAAAGGCCTCCACACCCTTCTAATGACCCTCAAGACCCATGTAAAGGCCCCCAGACCCTTCTAGATTGCCTCAGGACCCATCTAAAAGCCCCCAGACCCTTCTAATGCCTTTCAGGGCCTTTCTAAAGGCCTCCACACCCTTCTAATGACCCTCAAGACCCATGTAAAGGCCTCTAGACCCTTCTAGATTGCCTCAGGACCCATCTAAAAGCCCCCAGACCCTTCTAATGCCTTTCAGGACCCTTATGAAGGCCACAAGACCCTTCTAATGCCCCTCAGGACATTTCTAAAGGCCCTCAGACCCTTCTAATGCCCCTCAGGGCATTTATAAAGGTACCCAGACCATTCTAGAGCCCTTCAGGACCCTTATAAAGGCCCCCAGACCATTCTAGATCCCCTCAGGACACTTCTAAAGGCCTGCAGACCATTCTAATGCCCGTCAGGTCCTTTCTAAAGATCCCCAGACCCTTCTACTGCCCCTCAGGAGCATTCTAAAGAACCCCAGACCCTTCAAATGCCTCACAGGGCCTTTCTAAAGGTCCCTAGACCCTTCTAGAGCCCCTGAAGACCCTTCTAAATGCCCCCAGATCCTTCTACTGCCTCTCAGGAGCATTCTAAAGGCCCCCAGACCCTTCTAATGCCCCTCAGGGCTTTTCTAAAGGCACCCTGACCATTCTAATGCCACTCAGGGCCATTCTAAAGGCCGCGAGACCCTTATAATCCCCCTGAGGGCCTTTAAAAATGCCCCCAGACCATTCTGGACCCCCTCAGGACGCTTCTAATAGCCCCCAGACCCTTCTAGAGCCACTCAGGGCCTTTCTAAAGGCCTCCACACCCTTCAAATGACCCTCAAGACCCATGTAAAGGCCTCTAGACCCTTCTAGATTGCCTCAGGACCCATCTAAAAGCCCCCAGACCCTTCTAATGCCTTTCAGGATCATTATGAAGGCCACAAGACCATTCTAATGCCCCTCAGGACATTTCTAAAGGCCCTCAGACCCTTCTAATGCCCCTCAGGGCCCTTCTAAAGGCCCCCAGACCATTCTAATGCCCCTCAGGGCCTTTCTAAATACCCAAGACACTTCTAGAACCTCTCAGGGCATTTCTATATGACCCCAGACCCTTGTAATGTCCAACAGGGCTTTTCTAAAGGCCCCCATACCCTTCTAATGCCCCTCAGGACATTTCTAAAGGCCCCCAGACCCTTCTAGAGCCCCTCAGGACATTTCTATATGACCCCAGACCCTTCTAATGCCACTCAGGGCCTTTCTGAAGGCAGCGAGACCCTTATAATCCCCCTGAGGGCCTTTAAAAAGGCCCCCAGACCCTTCTGGACCCCCTCAGGACGCTTCTAATAGCCCCCAGACCCTTCTAATGCCTTTCAGGGCCTTTCTAAAGGCCTCCACACCCTTCTAATTACCGTCAAGACCCATGTAAAGGCCCCCAGACCCTTCTAGATTGCCTCTGGAGGATTCTAAAAGCCCCCAGACCCTTCTAGAGCCCCTCAGGGCCTTTCTAAAGGCCTCCACACCCTTCTAATGACCCTCAAGACCCATGTAAAGGCCCCCAGACCCTTCTAGATTGCCTCAGGACCCATCTAAAAGCCCCCAGACCCTTCTAATGCCTTTCAGGACCCTTATGAAAACCACAAGACCCTTCTAATGCCCTTCAGGACCTTTCTAAAGGCCCTCAGACCCATCTAGTGCCCCTCAGGGCATTTATAAAGGTTTCCAGACCCTTCTAGAGCCTGTCAGGACCCTTATAAAGGCCCGCAGACCATTCTAGAGCACCTCAGGACACTTCTAAAGGCCCTCAGACCATTCTAATGGCCGTCAGGGCCTTTCTAAAGGCCCCAAGACCGTTCTACTGCACCTCAGGAGCATTCTAAAGGCCCCCAGACCCTTCTAATGCCCCTCAGGGCTTTTCTAAAGGCACCCTGACCATTCTAATGCCACTCAGGGCCATTCTAAAGGCCGCGAGACCCTTATAATCCCCCTGAGGGCCTTTAAAAATGCCCCCAGACCATTCTGGACCCCCTCAGGACGCTTCTAATAGCCCCCAGACCCTTCTAGAGCCACTCAGGGCCTTTCTAAAGGCCTCCACACCCTTCAAATGACCCTCAAGACCCATGTAAAGGCCTCTAGACCCTTCTAGATTGCCTCAGGACCCATCTAAAAGCCCCCAGACCCTTCTAATGCCTTTCAGGATCATTATGAAGGCCACAAGACCATTCTAATGCCCCTCAGGACATTTCTAAAGGCCCTCAGACCCTTCTAATGCCCCTCAGGGCCCTTCTAAAGGCCCCCAGACCATTCTAATGCCCCTCAGGGCCTTTCTAAATACCCAAGACACTTCTAGAACCTCTCAGGGCATTTCTATATGACCCCAGACCCTTGTAATGTCCAACAGGGCTTTTCTAAAGGCCCCCATACCCTTCTAATGCCCCTCAGGACATTTCTAAAGGCCCCCAGACCCTTCTAGAGCCCCTCAGGACATTTCTATATGACCCCAGACCCTTCTAATGCCACTCAGGGCCTTTCTGAAGGCAGCGAGACCCTTATAATCCCCCTGAGGGCCTTTAAAAAGGCCCCCAGACCCTTCTGGACCCCCTCAGGACGCTTCTAATAGCCCCCAGACCCTTCTAATGCCTTTCAGGGCCTTTCTAAAGGCCTCCACACCCTTCTAATTACCGTCAAGACCCATGTAAAGGCCCCCAGACCCTTCTAGATTGCCTCTGGAGGATTCTAAAAGCCCCCAGACCCTTCTAGAGCCCCTCAGGGCCTTTCTAAAGGCCTCCACACCCTTCTAATGACCCTCAAGACCCATGTAAAGGCCCCCAGACCCTTCTAGATTGCCTCAGGACCCATCTAAAAGCCCCCAGACCCTTCTAATGCCTTTCAGGACCCTTATGAAAACCACAAGACCCTTCTAATGCCCTTCAGGACCTTTCTAAAGGCCCTCAGACCCATCTAGTGCCCCTCAGGGCATTTATAAAGGTTTCCAGACCCTTCTAGAGCCTGTCAGGACCCTTATAAAGGCCCGCAGACCATTCTAGAGCACCTCAGGACACTTCTAAAGGCCCTCAGACCATTCTAATGGCCGTCAGGGCCTTTCTAAAGGCCCCAAGACCGTTCTACTGCACCTCAGGAGCATTCTAAAGGCCCCCAGACCCTTCTAATGCCCATCAGGACATTTCTAAAGGCCCCCAGACCCTTTTAGAGCCCCTCAGGACATTTCTAAAGGTACCCAGTGCCTTCTAATGCCACTCAAGGACTTTCTAGAGGCCGCGAGACCCTTATAATCCCCCTGAGGGCCTTTAAAAAGGCCCCCAGACCCTTCTGGACCCCCTCAGGACGCTTCTAATAGCCCCCAGACCATTCTAGAGCCCCTCAGGGCCTTTCTAAAGGCCTCCACACCCTTCTAATGACCCTCAAGACCCATGTAAAGGCCTCTAGACCCTTCTGAAATTGCCTCAGGACCCATCTAAAAGACACCAGACCATTCTAATGCCTTTCAGGACCATTATGAAGGCAACAAGACCCTTCTAATGCCCCTCAGGACCTTTCTAAAGGCCCTCAGATCCTTCTAATGCACCTCAGGGCCCTTCTAAAGGACCCCAGACCCTTCTAATGCCCCTCAGGGCCTTTCTAAAGTACCCAAGACACTTCTAGAACCTCTCAGGGCCTTTCTATATGACCCCAGACCCTTCTAATGCCACTCAGGGCTTTTCTAAAGTCCCCCATACCCTTCTAATGACCCTCAGGACCTTTCTAAAGGTCCCCAGACCCTTCTACTGCCCCTCAGGAGCATTGTAAAGGCCCCCAGACCCTTCTAATGCCCCACAGGGCCTTTCTAAAGGTCCCCAGACCCTTCTAGAGCCCCTGAAGACCCTTCTAAAGGCCCCCAGACCCTTATAGAGCCCCTCAGGACCCTTCTAAAGTCCCCCAGACCCTGTTAATTCCCCTCAGGGCTTTTATAAGGGCACCCAGACCCTTCTAATGCCCCTCAGGACATTTCTAAAGGCCCCCAGAACCTTCTAGAGCCCCTGAGTACATTTCTAAAGGCACCCAGACCCATCTAGATTGCCTCAGGACCCATCTAAAAGCCCCCAGACCCTTCTAATGCCTTTCAGGGCCTTTCTAAAGGCCTCCACACCCTTCTAATGACCCTCAAGACCCATGTAAAGGCCTCTAGACCCTTCTAGATTGCCTCAGGACACATCTAAAAGCCCCCAGACCCTTCTAATGCCTTTCAGGACCCTTATGAAGGCCACAAGACCCTTCTAATGCGCCTCAGGACCATTGTAAAGGCCCCCAGACCCTTCTAATGCCCCTCAGGGGCTTTTAAAAGTACCCCAGACACTTCTAGAACCTCTCAGGGCCTTTCTATATGACCCCAGACCCTTGTAATGCCCAACAGGGCTTTTCTACAGGCCCCCATACCCTTCTAATGCCCCTCAGGACATTTCTAAAGGCCCCCAGACCCTTCTAGAGCCCCTCAGGACATTTCTAAAGGCACCCAGACCCTTATAATGCCACTCAGGGCCTTTCTAAAGGCCGCGAGACCCTTATAATCCCCCTGAGGGCCTTTAAAAAGGCCCCCAGACCCTTCTGGACCCCCTCAGGACGCTTCTAATAGCCCCCAGACCCTTCTAGAGCCCCTCAGGGCCTTTCTAAAGGCCTCCACACCCGTCTAATGACCCTCAAGACCCATGTAAAGGCCCCCAGACCCTTCTAGATTGCCTCAGGACCCATCTAAAAGCACCCAGACCCATCTAATGCCTTTCAGGACCCTTATGAAGGCCACAAGACCCTTCTAATGCCCCTCAGGACCTTTCTAAAGGCCCTCAGACCCTTCAAAAGCCCCTCAGGGCATTTATAAAGGTTCCCAGACCCTTCTAGAGCCCGTCAGGACCCTTATAAAGGCCCCCAGACCATTCTAGAGCCCCTCAGGACACTGCTAAAGGCCCGCAGACCATTCTAATGCCCGTCAGGACCTTTCTAAAGGTCCCCAGACCCTTCTACTGCCACTCAGGAGCATTCTAAAGGCCCCCAGACCATTCTAATGCCCCACAGGGCCTTTCTAAAGTTCCCCAGAGCATTCTAGAGCCCCTGAAGACCCTTCTAAAGGCCCCCAGACCCTTCTAATGCCCCTCAGGGCCTTTCTAAAGTACCCCAGACACTTCTAGAACCTCTCAGGGCCTTTCTATATGAACCCAGACCCGTCTAATGCCACTCAGGGCCTTTCTAAAGGCCGCGAGACCCTTATAATCCCCCTGAGGGCCTTTAAAAAGGCCCCCAGACCCTTCTGGACCCCCTCAGGACTCTTCTAATAGCCCCCAGACCCTTCTAGAGCCCCTCAAGGTCTTTCTAAAGGCCTCCACACCCTTCTAATGACCCTCAAGACCCATGTAAAGGCCCCCAGACCCTTCTAGATTGCCTCAGGACCCATCTAAAAGCCCCCAGACCCTTCTAATGCCTTTCAGGGCCTTTCTAAAGGCCTCCACACCCTTCTAATGACACTCAAGACCCATGTAAAGGCCCCCAGACCCTTCTAGATTGTCTCAGGACCCATCTAAAAGCCCCCAGACCCTTCTAATGCCTTTCAGGACCCTTATGAAGGCCACAAGACCCTTCTAATGCCCCTCAGGACCTTTCTAAAGGACCTCAGACCCTTCTAGTGCCCCTCAGGGCATTTATAAAGGTTCCCAGACCCTTCTAGAGCCTGTCAGGACCCTTATAAATGCCCCCAGACCATTCTAGTGCACCTCAGAACACTTCTAAAGGCCCGCAGACAATTCTAATGCCCGTCAGGACCTTTATAAAGGTCCCCAGACCCTTTTACTGCCCCTCAGGAGCGTTCTAAAGGAACCCAGACCCTTCTAATGCCCCACAGGGCCTTTCTAAAGGTCCCCAGACCATTCTAGAGCCCCTAAAGACCCTTCTAAAGGCCCCCAGGCCCTTATAGAGCCCTTCAGGACCCTTCTAAAGTCCCCCAGACCCTGTTAATTCCCCTCAGAGCTGTTATAAGGGCACCCAGACCCTTCTAATGCCCCTCAGGACATTTCTAAAGGCCCCCAGAACCTTCTAGAGCCCCTGAGGACATTTCTAAAGGCACCCAGACCCTTGTAATGCCACTCAGGGCCTTTCTAAAGGCCGCGAGACCCTTATAATCCCCCTGAGGGCCTTTAAAAAGGCCCCCAGACCCTTCTGGACCCCCTCAGGATGCTTCTAATCGCCCCCAGACCCTTCTAGAGCCCCTCAGGGCCTTTCTAAAGGCCTCCACACCCTTCTAATGACCCTCAAGACCCATGTAAAGGCCTCTAGACCCTTCTAGATTGCCTCAGGACCCATCTAAAAGCCCCCAGACCCTTCTAATGCCTTTCAGGACCCTTATGAAGGCCACAAGACCCTTCTAATGCCCCTCAGGACCTTTGTAAAGGCCCTCAGACCCTTCTAATGCCACTCAGGGCCCTTCTAAAGGCCCCCAGACCCTTCTAATGCCCCTCAGGGCCTTTCTAAAGTACCCCAGACAGTTCTAGAACCTTTCAGGTCCTTTCTATATGACCCCAGACCCTTCTAATGCCACTCAGGGCTTTTCTAAAGGCCCACATACCCTTCTAATGACCCTCAGGACATTTCTAAAGGCCCCCAGACCCTTCTAGAGCCCCTCAGGACATTTCTAAAGGCACCCAGACCCTTATAATGCCACTCAGGGCCTTTCTAAAGGCCGCGAGACCCTTATAATCCCCCTGAGGGCCTTTAAAAAGGCCCCCAGACCATTCTGGACCCCCTCAGGTCACTTCTAATAGCCCCCAGACCCTTCTAGAGCCCCTCAGGGCCTTTCTAAAGGCCTCCACAGCCTTCTAATGACCCTCAAGACCCATGTAAAGGCCCCCAGACCCTTCTAGATTGCCTCAGGACCCATCTAAAAGCCCCCAGACCCTTCTAATGCCTTTCAGGACCCTTATGAAGGCCACAAGACCCTTCTAATGCCCCTCAGGACCTTTCTAAAGGCCCTCAGACCCTTCTAATGCCCCTCAGGGCATTTATAATGGTTCCCAGACCATTCTAGATCCCGTCAGGACCCTTATAAAGGCCCCCAGACCATTCTAGAGCCCCTCAGGACACTGCTAAAGGCCTGCAGACAATTTTAATGCCCGTCAGGGCCTTTCTAAAGGTCCCCAGACCCTTCTACTGCCCCTCAGGAGCATTCTAAAGGCCCCCAGACCCTTCAAATGCCTCACAGGGCCTTTCTAAAGGTCCCTAGACCCTTCTAGAGCCCCTGAAGACCCTTCTAAATGCCCCCAGACCCTTCTAATGCCCCTCAGGGCTTCTCTAAAGGTCCCCACACCCTTCTAGGGCCCCTCAAGACCACTCTAAAGGCCCCCAGACTCTTTTAGAGCCCCTCAGGGCCATGCTAAAGGCCCGCAGACCATTCAAGAGCCCCGAAACATCCTTCTAACGGCTCCCTGACCCTTCTAGAGCCCCTCAGGGCCTTTCTAAAGGACCCCAGACCCTTCTAGAGCCCCTCAGTACACTTCTAAAGGCCCCCAGACCTTTCTAGATCCCCTCAAGACCCTTCTAAAAGGCCCCAGACCATTCTAATGCCCCTCAGGGCATTTCTAAAGGCCCCCAGACCCTTCTAATGCCCCTCAGGGCATTTATAAAGGTTCCCAGACCCTTCTAGAGCCCGTCAGGACCCTTATAAAGGACCCCAGACCATTGTAGAGCCAATAAGGACACTTCTAAAGGCCCGCAGATCATTCTAATGCCCGTCAGGGCATTAATAAAGGTCCCCAGACCCTTCTACTGCCCCTCAGGAGTATTCTAAAGTCCCCCAGACCCAGCTAATTCCCCTCAGGTCTTTTATAAGGGCACCCAGACCCTTCTAATGCCCCTCTGGACCCTTCGAAATGCCCCGAGACACTTTTCGAGCACCTCAGGACATTTCTAAAGGACCCCAGATCTTTCTAGAGCCCCTCAGGACCCTTCCAGAGGCCCTCAGACCCTTCTAGAGCCCCTCAGGGCCTTTCTAAATGCCCCCAGACCATTCAAATGCCCCTCAGGACCCTTTTAAAGGCCTTCAGACCCTTCTAATTCCCCTCAGGACCCTTCAAAAGGCCCCCAGACCCTTCTAATGCCTTTCTGGACCCTTATAAAGGCAACAAGACCTTTCTAATGCCCCTCAGGACCTTTCTAAAGGCCCTCAGACCCTTCTAATGCCCCTCAGGGCATTTATAAAGGTTCCCAGACCCTTCTAGAGCCCGTCAGGACCCTTATAAAGGCCCCCAGACCATTCTAGAGCCCCTCAGGACACTTCTAAAGGCCCGCAGACCATTCTAATGCCCGTCAGGGCCTTTCTAAAGGTCCCGAGACTCTTCTACTGCCCCTCAGGAGCATTCTAAAGGCACCCAGACCCTGCTAATTCCCCTCAGGGCTTTCATAAGGGCACCCAGACCCTTCTAATGCCCCTCAGGACCCTTATAAATGCCGCGCGACACATTTAGAGCACCTCAGGACATTTCTAAAGGTCACCAGATCTTTCTAAAGGCCCTCAGACCCTTCTAATGACCCTCAGGGCATTTATAAAGGTTCCCAGACCATTCTAGAGCTTGTCAGGACGCTTATAAAGGCCCCCAGAGCATTCTAGAGCCCCTCAGGACAATTCTAAAGGCCCGCAGACCATTCTAATGCCCCACAGGGCCTTTCTAAAGGTCCCCAGACCCTTCTACTGCCCCTCAGGACCTTTCTAAAGGCCCCCAGACCCTTCTAATCCACCTCAGGGCCTTTCTAAAGGCCCCCAGACCATTCAAATGCCCCTCAGGACCCTTTTATAGGCTTTCAGACCATTCTAATGCCCCTCAGGACCCTTCTAAAGGCCCCCAGACCCTCCTAATACCCCTCAGGGCCTTTCTAAAGTACCCCAGACACTTCTAGAACTTCTCAGGGCCTTTCTATATGACCCCAGACCCTTGGAATGCCACTCAGGGCCTTTCTAAAGGCTGCGAGACCCTTATAATCCTCCTGAGGGCCTTTAAATAGGCCACCAGACCCTTCTGGACCCCCTCAGGACGCTTCTAATAGCCCCCAGACCCTTCTAGAGCCCCTCAGGGCCTTTCTAAAGGCCTCCACACCCTTCTAATGACCCTCAAGACCCATGTAAAGGCCCCCAGACCCTTCTAGATAGCCTCAGGTCCCATCTAAAAGACCCCAGACCCTTCTAATGCCTTTCATGACCATTTTAAAGGCTACAAGACCCTTCTAATGCCCCTCAGGACCTTTCTAAAGGCCCTCAGACCCTTCTAATGACCCTCAGGGCATTTATAAAGGTCCCCAGACCATTCTACTGCCCCTCAGGAACATTCTAAAGGCCCCCAGACCCTTCTAGAGCCTCTCAGGACAGTTTTAAATGCCTCCAGACCCTTCTAGACCCCCTCAGGACCATTCTAAAGCCCCCCGGACCCTTCTAATGCCCCTCAGGGCCTTTCTAAAGGCCCCCAGACCCTTCTAATGCCCCTCAGGACATTTCTAAAGGCCCCCAGACCCTTCTAGAGCCCCTCAGGACATTTCTAAAGGCACCCAGACCCTTATAATGCCACTCAGGGCCTTTCTAAAGGCCGCGAGACCCTTATAATCCCCCTGAGGGCCTTTAAAAAGGCCCCCAGACCCTTCTGGACCCCTTCAGGACGCTTCTAATAGCCCCCAGACCCTTCTAGAGCCCCTCAGGGACTTTCTAAAGGCCTCCACACCCTTCTAATGACCCTCAAGACCCATGTAAAGGCCCCCAGACCCTTCTAGATTGCCTCAGGACCCATCTAAAAGCACCCAGACCCTTCTAATGCCTTTCAGGACCCTTATGAAGGCCACAAGACCCTTCTAATGCCCCTCAGGACCTTTCTAAAGGCCCTCAGACCCTTCAAAAGCCCCTCAGGGCATTTATAAAGGTTCCCAGACCCTTCTAGAGCCCGTCAGGACCCTTATAAAGGCCCCCAGACCATTCTAGAGCCCCTCAGGACACTGCTAAAGGCCCGCAGACCATTCTAATACCCGTCAGGACCTTTCTAAAGGTCCCCAGACCCTTCTACTGCCACTCAGGAGCATTCTAAAGGCCCCCAGACCATTCTAATGCCCCACAGGGCCTTTCTAAAGTTCCCCAGAGCATTCTAGAGCCCCTGAAGACCCTTCTAAAGGCCCCCAGACCCTTCTAATGCCCCTCAGGGCCTTTCTAAAGTACCCCAGACACTTCTAGAACCTCTCAGGGCCTTTCTATATGAACCCAGACCCGTCTAATGCCACTCAGGGCCTTTCTAAAGGCCGCGAGACCCTTATAATCCCCCTGAGGGCCTTTAAAAAGGCCCCCAGACCCTTCTGGACCCCCTCAGGACTCTTCTAATAGCCCCCAGACCCTTCTAGAGCCCCTCAAGGTCTTTCTAAAGGCCTCCACACCCTTCTAATGACTCTCAAGACCCATGTAAAGGCCCCCAGACCCTTCTAGATTGCCTCAGGACCCATCTAAAAGCCCCCAGACCCTTCTAATGCCTTTCAGGGCCTTTCTAAAGGCCTCCACACCCTTCTAATGACACTCAAGACCCATGTAAAGGCCCCCAGACCCTTCTAGATTGTCTCAGGACCCATCTAAAAGCCCCCAGACCCTTCTAATGCCTTTCAGGACCCTTATGAAGGCCACAAGACCCTTCTAATGCCCCTCAGGACCTTTCTAAAGGACCTCAGACCCTTCTAGTGCCCCTCAGGGCATTTATAAAGGTTCCCAGACCCTTCTAGAGCCTGTCAGGACCCTTATAAATGCCCCCAGACCATTCTAGTGCACCTCAGAACACTTCTAAAGGCCCGCAGACCATTCTAATGCCCGTCAGGACCTTTATAAAGGTCCCCAGACCCTTTTACTGCCCCTCAGGAGCGTTCTAAAGGAACCCAGACCCTTCTAATGCCCCACAGGGCCTTTCTAAAGGTCCCCAGACCATTCTAGAGCCCCTAAAGACCCTTCTAAAGGCCCCCAGGCCCTTATAGAGCCCTTCAGGACCCTTCTAAAGTCCCCCAGACCCTGTTAATTCCCCTCAGAGCTGTTATAAGGGCACCCAGACCCTTCTAATGCCCCTCAGGACATTTCTAAAGGTCCCCAGAACCTTCTAGAGCCCCTGAGGACATTTCTAAAGGCACCCAGACCCTTGTAATGCCACTCAGGGCCTTTCTAAAGGCCGCGAGACCCTTATAATCCCCCTGAGGGCCTTTAAAAAGGCCCCCAGACCCTTCTGGACCCCCTCAGGATGCTTCTAATCGCCCCCAGACCCTTCTAGAGCCCCTCAGGGCCTTTCTAAAGGCCTCCACACCCTTCTAATGACCCTCAAGACCCATGTAAAGGCCTCTAGACCCTTCTAGATTGCCTCAGGACCCATCTAAAAGCCCCCAGTCCCTTCTAATGCCTTTCAGGACCCTTATGAAGGCCACAAGACCCTTCTAATGCCCCTCAGGACCTTTGTAAAGGCCCTCAGACCCTTCTAATGCCACTCAGGGCCCTTCTAAAGGCCCCCAGACCCTTCTAATGCCCCTCAGGGCCTTTCTAAAGTACCCCAGACAGTTCTAGAACCTTTCAGGTCCTTTCTATATGACCCCAGACCCTTCTAATGCCACTCAGGGCTTTTCTAAAGGCCCACATACCCTTCTAATGACCCTCAGGACATTTCTAAAGGCCCCCAGACCCTTCTAGAGCCCCTCAGGACATTTCTAAAGTCACCCAGACCCTTATAATGCCACTCAGGGCCTTTCTAAAGGCCGCGAGACCCTTATAATCCCCCTGAGGGCCTTTAAAAAGGCCCCCAGACCATTCTGGACCCCCTCAGGTCACTTCTAATAGCCCCCAGACCCTTCTAGAGCCCCTCAGGGCCTTTCTAAAGGCCTCCACAGCCTTCTAATGACCCTCAAGACCCATGTAAAGGCCCCCAGACCCTTCTAGATTGCCTCAGGACCCATCTAAAAGCCCCCAGACCCTTCTAATGCCTTTCAGGACCCTTATGAAGGCCACAAGACCCTTCTAATGCCCCTCAGGACCTTTCTAAAGGCCCTCAGACCCTTCTAATGCCCTTCAGGGCATTTATAATGGTTCCCAGACCATTCTAGATCCCGTCAGGACCCTTATAAAGGCCCCCAGACCATTCTAGAGCCCCTCAGGACACTGCTAAAGGCCTGCAGACCATTTTAATGCCCGTCAGGGCCTTTCTAAAGGTCCCCAGACCCTTCTACTGCCCCTCAGGAGCATTCTAAAGGCCCCCAGACCCTTCAAATGCCTCACAGGGCCTTTCTAAAGGTCCCTAGACCCTTCTAGAGCCCCTGAAGACCCTTCTAAATGCCCCCAGACCCTTCTAATGCCCCTCAGGGCTTTTCTAAAGGTCCCCACACCCTTCTAGGGCCCCTCAAGACCACTCTAAAGGCCCCCAGACTCTTTTAGAGCCCCTCAGGGCCATGCTAAAGGCCCGCAGACCATTCAAGAGCCCCGAAACATCCTTCTAACGGCTCCCTGACCCTTCTAGAGCCCCTCAGGGCCTTTCTAAAGGACCCCAGACCCTTCTAGAGCCCCTCAGTACACTTCTAAAGGCCCCCAGACCTTTCTAGATCCCCTCAAGACCCTTCTAAAAGGCCCCAGACCATTCTAATGCCCCTCAGGGCATTTCTAAAGGCCCTCAGACCCTTCTAATGCCCCTCAGGGCATTTATAAAGGTTCCCAGACCCTTCTAGAGCCCGTCAGGACCCTTATAAAGGACCCCAGACCATTGTAGAGCCAATAAGGACACTTCTAAAGGCCCGCAGATCATTCTAATGCCCGTCAGGGCATTAATAAAGGTCCCCAGACCCTTCTACTGCCCCTCAGGAGTATTCTAAAGTCCCCCAGACCCAGCTAATTCCCCTCAGGTCTTTTATAAGGGCACCCAGACCCTTCTAATGCCCCTCTGGACCCTTCGAAATGCCCCGAGACACTTTTCGAGCACCTCAGGACATTTCTAAAGGACCCCAGATCTTTCTAGAGCCCCTCAGGACCCTTCCAGAGGCCCTCAGACCCTTCTAGAGCCCCTCAGGGCCTTTCTAAATGCCCCCAGACCATTCAAATGCCCCTCAGGACCCTTTTAAAGGCCTTCAGACCCTTCTAATTCCCCTCAGGACCCTTCAAAAGGCCCCCAGACCCTTCTAATGCATTTCTGGACCCTTATAAAGGCAACAAGACCTTTCTAATGCCCCTCAGGACCTTTCTAAAGGCCCTCAGACCCTTCTAATGCCCCTCAGGGCATTTATAAAGGTTCCCAGACCCTTCTAGAGCCCGTCAGGACCCTTATAAAGGCCCCCAGACCATTCTAGAGCCCCTCAGGACACTTCTAAAGGCCCGCAGACCATTCTAATGCCCGTCAGGGCCTTTCTAAAGGTCCCGAGACTCTTCTACTGCCCCTCAGGAGCATTCTAAAGGCACCCAGACCCTGCTAATTCCCCTCAGGGCTTTCATAAGGGCACCCAGACCCTTCTAATGCCCCTCAGGACCCTTATAAATGCCGCGCGACACATTTAGAGCACCTCAGGACATTTCTAAAGGTCACCAGATCTTTCTAAAGGCCCTCAGACCATTCTAATGACCCTCAGGCCATTTATAAAGGTTCCCAGACCATTCTAGAGCTTGTCAGGACCCTTATAAAGGCCCCCAGAGCATTCTAGAGCCCCTCAGGACACTTCTAAAGGCCCGCAGACCATTCTAATGCCCCACAGGGCCTTTCTAAAGGTCCCCAGACCCTTCTACTGCCCCTCAGGACCTTTCTAAAGGCCCCCAGACCCTTCTAATCCACCTCAGGGCCTTTCTAAAGGCCCCCAGACCATTCAAATGCCCCTCAGGACCCTTTTATAGGCTTTCAGACCATTCTAATGCCCCTCAGGACCCTTCTAAAGGCCCCCAGACCCTTCTAATACCCCTCAGGGCCTTTCTAAAGTACCCCAGACACTTCTAGAACTTCTCAGGGCCTTTCTATATGACCCCAGACCCTTGGAATGCCACTCAGGGCCTTTCTAAAGGCCGCGAGACCCTTATAATCCTCCTGAGGGCCTTTAAATAGGCCACCAGACCCTTCTGGACCCCCTCAGGACGCTTCTAATAGCCCCCAGACCCTTCTAGAGCCCCTCAGGGCCTTTCTAAAGGCCTCCACACCCTTCTAATGACCCTCAAGACCCATGTAAAGGCCCCCAGACCCTTCTAGATAGCCTCAGGTCCCATCTAAAAGACCCCAGACCCTTCTAATGCCTTTCATGACCATTTTAAAGGCTACAAGACCCTTCTAATGCCCCTCAGGACCTTTCTAAAGGCCCTCAGACCCTTCTAATGACCCTCAGGGCATTTATAAAGGTCCCCAGACCATTCTACTGCCCCTCAGGAACATTCTAAAGGCCCCCAGACCCTTCTAGAGCCTCTCAGGACAGTTTTAAATGCCTCCAGACCCTTCTAGACCCCCTCAGGACCATTCTAAAGCCCCCCGGACCCTTCTAATGCCCCTCAGGGCCTTTCTAAAGGCCCCCAGACCCTTCTAATGCCCCTCAGGACATTTCTAAAGGCCCCCAGACCCTTCTAGAGCCCCTCAGGACATTTCTAAAGGCACCCAGACCCTTATAATGCCACTCAGGGCCTTTCTAAAGGCCGCGAGACCCTTATAATCCCCCTGAGGGCCTTTAAAAAGGCCCCCAGACCCTTCTGGACCCCCTCAGGACGCTTCTAATAGCCCCCAGACCCTTCTAGAGCCCCTCAGGGACTTTCTAAAGGCCTCCACACCCTTCTAATGACCCTCAAGACCCATGTAAAGGCCCCCAGACCCTTCTAGATTGCCTCAGGACCCATCTAAAAGCACCCAGACCCTTCTAATGCCTTTCAGGACCCTTATGAAGGCCACAAGACCCTTCTAATGCCCCTCAGGAGCTTTCTAAAGGCCCTCAGACCCTTCAAAAGCCCCTCAGGGCATTTATAAAGGTTCCCAGACCCTTCTAGAGCCCGTCAGGACCCTTATAAAGGCCCCCAGACCATTCTAGAGCCCCTCAGGACACTGCTAAAGGCCCGCAGACCATTCTAATACCCGTCAGGACCTTTCTAAAGATCCCCAGACCCTTCTACTGCCACTCAGGAGCATTCTAAAGGCCCCCAGACCATTCTAATGCCCCACAGGGCCTTTCTAAAGTTCCCCAGAGCATTCTAGAGCCCCTGAAGACCCTTCTAAAGGCCCCCAGACCCTTCTAATGCCCCTCAGGGCCTTTCTAAAGTACCCCAGACACTTCTAGAACCTCTCAGGGCCTTTCTATATGAACCCAGACCCGTCTAATGCCACTCAGGGCCTTTCTAAAGGCCGCGAGACCCTTATAATCCCCCTGAGGGCCTTTAAAAAGGCCCCCAGACCCTTCTGGACCCCCTCAGGACTCTTCTAATAGCCCCCAGACCCTTCTAGAGCCCCTCAAGGTCTTTCTAAAGGCCTCCACACCCTTCTAATGACCCTCAAGACCCATGTAAAGGCCCCCAGACCCTTCTAGATTGCCTCAGGACCCATCTAAAAGCCCCCAGACCCTTCTAATGCCTTTCAGGGCCTTTCTAAAGGCCTCCACACCCTTCTAATGACACTCAAGACCCATGTAAAGGCCCCCAGACCCTTCTAGATTGTCTCAGGACCCATCTAAAAGCCCCCAGACCCTTCTAATGCCTTTCAGGACCCTTATGAAGGCCACAAGACCCTTCTAATGCCCCTCAGGACCTTTCTAAAGGACCTCAGACCCTTCTAGTGCCCCTCAGGGCATTTATAAAGGTTCCCAGACCCTTCTAGAGCCTGTCAGGACCCTTATAAATGCCCCCAGACCATTCTAGTGCACCTCAGAACACTTCTAAAGGCCCGCAGACCATTCTAATGCCCGTCAGGACCTTTATAAAGGTCCCCAGACCCTTTTACTGCCCCTCAGGAGCGTTCTAAAGGAACCCAGACCCTTCTAATGCCCCACAGGGCCTTTCTAAAGGTCCCCAGACCATTCTAGAGCCCCTAAAGACCCTTCTAAAGGCCCCCAGGCCCTTATAGAGCCCTTCAGGACCCTTCTAAAGTCCCCCAGACCCTGTTAATTCCCCTCAGAGCTGTTATAAGGGCACCCAGACCCTTCTAATGCCCCTCAGGACATTTCTAAAGGTCCCCAGAACCTTCTAGAGCCCCTGAGGACATTTCTAAAGGCACCCAGACCCTTGTAATGCCACTCAGGGCCTTTCTAAAGGCCGCGAGACCCTTATAATCCCCCTGAGGGCCTTTAAAAAGGCCCCCAGACCCTTCTGGACCCCCTCAGGATGCTTCTAATCGCCCCCAGACCCTTCTAGAGCCCCTCAGGGCCTTTCTAAAGGCCTCCACACCCTTCTAATGACCCTCAAGACCCATGTAAAGGCCTCTAGACCCTTCTAGATTGCCTCAGGACCCATCTAAAAGCCCCCAGACCCTTCTAATGCCTTTCAGGACCCTTATGAAGGCCACAAGACCCTTCTAATGCCCCTCAGGACCTTTGTAAAGGCCCTCAGACCCTTCTAATGCCACTCAGGGCCCTTCTAAAGGCCCCCAGACCCTTCTAATGCCCCTCAGGGCCTTTCTAAAGTACCCCAGACAGTTCTAGAACCTTTCAGGTCCTTTCTATATGACCCCAGACCCTTCTAATGCCACTCAGGGCTTTTCTAAAGGCCCACATACCCTTCTAATGACCCTCAGGACATTTCTAAAGGCCCCCAGACCCTTCTAGAGCCCCTCAGGACATTTCTAAAGGCACCCAGACCCTTATAATGCCACTCAGGGCCTTTCTAAAGGCCGCGAGACCCTTATAATCCCCCTGAGGGAATTTAAAAATGCCCCCAGACCCTTCTGGACCCCCTCAGGTCACTTCTAATAGCCCCCAGACCCTTCTAGAGCCCCTCAGGGCCTTTCTAAAGGCCTCCACAGCCTTCTAATGACCCTCAAGACCCATGTAAAGGCCCCCAGACCCTTCTAGATTGCCTCAGGACCCATCTAAAAGCCCCCAGACCCTTCTAATGCCTTTCAGGACCCTTATGAAGGCCACAAGACCCTTCTAATGCCCCTCAGGACCTTTCTAAAGGCCCTCAGACCCTTCTAATGCCCCTCAGGGCATTTATAATGGTTCCCAGACCATTCTAGATCCCGTCAGGACCCTTATAAAGGCCCCCAGACCATTCTAGAGCCCCTCAGGACACTGCTAAAGGCCTGCAGACCATTTTAATGCCCGTCAGGGCCTTTCTAAAGGTCCCCAGACCCTTCTACTGCCCCTCAGGAGCATTCTAAAGGCCCCCAGACCCTTCAAATGCCTCACAGGGCCTTTCTAAAGGTCCCTAGACCCTTCTAGAGCCCCTGAAGACCCTTCTAAATGCCCCCAGACCCTTCTAATGCCCCTCAGGGCTTTTCTAAAGGTCCCCACACCCTTCTAGGGCCCCTCAAGACCACTCTAAAGGCCCCCAGACTCTTTTAGAGCCCCTCAGGGCCATGCTAAAGGCCCGCAGACCATTCAAGAGCCCCGAAACATCCTTCTAACGGCTCCCTGACCCTTCTAGAGCCCCTCAGTACACTTCTAAAGGCCCCCAGACCTTTCTAGATCCCCTCAAGACCCTTCTAAAAGGCCCCAGACCATTCTAATGCCCCTCAGGGCATTTCTAAAGGCCCTCAGACCCTTCTAATGCCCCTCAGGGCATTTATAAAGGTTCCCAGACCCTTCTAGAGCCCGTCAGGACCCTTATAAAGGACCCCAGACCATTGTAGAGCCAATAAGGACACTTCTAAAGGCCCGCAGATCATTCTAATGCCCGTCAGGGCATTAATAAAGGTCCCCAGACCCTTCTACTGCCCCTAAGGAGTATTCTAAAGTCCCCCAGACCCAGCTAATTCCCCTCAGGGCTTTTATAAGGGCACCCAGACCCTTCTAATGCCCCTCTGGACCCTTCGAAATGCCCCGAGACACTTTTAGAGCACCTCAGGACATTTCTAAAGGACCCCAGATCTTTCTAGAGCCCCTCAGGACCCTTCCAGAGGCCCTCAGACCCTTCTAGAGCCCCTCAGGATCTTTCTAAAGGCCCCTAGACCCTTCTAATCCACCTCAGGGCCTTTCTAAATGCCCCCAGACCATTCAAATGCCCCTCAGGACCCTTTTAAAGGCCTTCAGACCCTTCTAATTCCCCCCAGGACCCTTCAAAAGGCCCCCAGACCCTTCTAATGCCTTTCTGGACCCTTATAAAGGCAACAAGACCTTTCTAATGCCCCTCAGGACCTTTCTAAAGGCCCTCAGACCCTTCTAATGCCCCTCAGGGCATTTATAAAGGTTCCCAGACCCTTCTAGAGCCCGTCAGGACCCTTATAAAGGCCCCCAGACCATTCTAGAGCCCCTCAGGACACTTCTAAAGGCCCGCAGACCATTCTAATGCCCGTCAGGGCCTTTCTAAAGGTCCCCAGACTCTTCTACTGCCCCTCAGGAGCATTCTAAAGGCACCCAGACCCTGCTAATTCCCCTCAGGGCTTTCATAAGGGCACCCAGACCCTTCTAATGCCCCTCAGGACCCTTATAAATGCCGCGCGACACATTTAGAGCACCTCAGGACATTTCTAAAGGTCACCAGATCTTTCTAAAGGCCCTCAGACCCTTCTAATGACCCTCAGGGCATTTATAAAGGTTCCCAGACCATTCTAGAGCTTGTCAGGACCCTTATAAAGGCCCCCAGAGCATTCTAGAGCCCCTCAGGACACTTCTAAAGGCCCGCAGACCATTCTAATGCCCCACAGGGCCTTTCTAAAGGTCCCCAGACCCTTCTACTGCCCCTCAGGACCTTTCTAAAGGCCCCCAGACCCTTCTAATCCACCTCAGGGCCTTTCTAAAGGCCCCCAGACCATTCAAATGCCCCTCAGGACCCTTTTATAGGCCTTCAGACCATTCTAATGCCCCTCAGGACCCTTCTAAAGGCCCCCAGACCCTTCTAATACCCCTCAGGGCCTTTCTAAAGTACCCCAGACACTTCTAGAACTTCTCAGGGCCTTTCTATATGACCCCAGACCCTTGGAATGCCACTCAGGGCCTTTCTAAAGGCCGCGAGACCCTTATAATCCTCCTGAGGGCCTTTAAATAGGCCACCAGACCCTTCTGGACCCCCTCAGGACGCTTCTAATAGCCCCCAGACCCTTCTAGAGCCCCTCAGGGCCTTTCTAAAGGCCTCCACACCCTTCTAATGACCCTCAAGACCCATGTAAAGGCCCCCAGACCCTTCTAGATAGCCTCAGGTCCCATCTAAAAGACCCCAGACCCTTCTAATGCCTTTCATGACCCTTTTAAAGGCTACAAGACCCTTCTAATGCCCCTCAGGACCTTTCTAAAGGCCCTCAGACCCTTCTAATGACCCTCAGGGCATTTATAAAGGTCCCCAGACCATTCTACTGCCCCTCAGGAACATTCTAAAGGCCCCCAGACCCTTCTAGAGCCTCTCAGGACAGTTTTAAATGCCTCCAGACCCTTCTAGACCCCCTCAGGACCATTCTAAAGCCCCCCGGACCATTCTAATGCCCCTCAGGGCCTTTCTAAAGGCCCCCAGACCCTTCTAATGCCCCTCAGGGCATTTCTAAAGGTCCCCAGACCCTTCTAGGGCCCCTCAGGACCATTCTAAAGGCCCCCAGACTCTTTTAGAGCCCCTCAGGGCCATTCTAAAGGCCCGCAGACCCTTCAAGAGCCCCTCAACATCCTCCTAACGGCTACCTGACCCTTCTAGAGCCCCTCAGGGCCTTTCTAAAGGCCCCCAGACCATTCTAGAGCCCCTCAGGACACTTCTAAAGGCCCCCAGACCCTTCTAGATCCCCTGAAGACCCTTCTAAAAGGCCCCAGACCTTTCTAATGCCCATCAGGGCATTTCTAAAGGACCACAGATCTTTCTAGAGCCCCTCAGGACACTTGTAGAGGCCCCCAGACCCTTCTAGAGCCACTCAGGACGATTCTAAAGGCCCCCAGACCCTTCTAATCCACCTCAGGACCTTTCTAAAGGCCCCCAGACCATTCAAATGCCCCGCAGGACCCTCTTAAAGGCCTTCAGACCCTTCTAATTCCCCTCAGGACCCTTCAAAAGGCCCCCAGACCATTATAGAGCCACTCAGGACGATTCTAAAGGCCCCCAGACCCTTTTAATCCACCTCAGGACCTTTCTAAAGGCCCCCAGACACTTCTAATGCCCCTCAGGACCTTTCTAAAGGCACTCAGACCCTTCTAATGACCCTCAGGGCATTTATAAAGTTTCCCAGACCCTTCTAGAGCCCATCAGGACCCTTATAAAGGCCCCCAGACCATTTTAGAGCCAATCAGGACACTTCTAAAGGCCCGCAGACCATTTTAATGCCCGTCAGGTCCTTTATAAACGTCCCCAGACCCTTCTACTGCCCCTCAGGAGCATTCTAAAGTACCCCAGACCCTGCTAATTCCCCTGAGGGCTTTTATAAGGGCACCCAGACCCTTCTAATGCCCCTCAGGACCCTTCGAAAGGCCCCGAGACACTTTTAGAGCACCTCAGGACATTTCTAAAGGACCCCAGATCTTTCTAGAGCCCGTCAGGAGCCTTCTAGAGGCCCCCAGACCCTTCTAGAGCCCCTCAGGACCATTCTAAAGGCCCCCAGACCCTTCTAATCCACCTCAGGGCCTTTCTAAAGGCCCCCAGACCATTCAAATGCCCCTCAGGACCCTTATAAAGGCCTTCAGACCATTCTAATGTCCCTCAGGACCCTTCTAAAGGCACCCAGACCCTTCTAATGCCCCTCAGGGCCTATCTAAAGTACCCCAGACATTTCTAGAATCTCTCAGGGCCTTTCTATATGACCCCAGACCCTTCTAATGCCACTCAGAGCCTTTCTAAAGGCCGCGAGTCCCTTATAATCCCCCTGAGGGCCTTTAAAATGCCACCTAGACCCTTCTGGACCCCCTCAGGACTCTTCAAATATTCCCCAGACCCTTCTAATGCCATTCAGGACCCTTTTGAAGGCCACAAGACCCTTCTAATGCCCCTCTGGACCTTTCTAAAGGTTCCCAGATCCTTCTAGAGCCCGTCAGGACCATTATAAAGGCCCCCAGACCATTCTAGAGCCCCTCAAGACACTTCTAAAGGCCCGCAGACAATTCTAATGCCCGTCAGGGCCTTTATAAAGGTCCCCAGACCCTTCTACTGCCCCTCAGGAGCATTCTAAAGGACCCCAGACCCTTCTAATGCCCCACAGGGCCTTTCTAAAGGTCCCGAGACCATTCTAGAGCTCCTGAAGACCTTTCTAAAGGCCCCCAGAACCTTATAGAGCCCCTCAGGACCCTTCTAAAGTCCCCCAGACCCTGCTAATTCCCCTCAGGGCTTTTATAAAGGCCCCCAGACCCTTCTAATGCCCCTCAGGACCCTTATAAAGGCACCCAGACCCTTCTCAGGACAGTTTTAAATGCCTCCAGACCCTTCTAATCCACCTCAGGACCATTCTAAAGGCCTCCAGGCCATTGAAATGCCCCTCAGGACCCTTCTAAAGGCACCCAGACCCTTCTAATGCCCCACAGGGCCTTTCTAAAGTATCCCAGACACTTCTAGAACATATCAGGGCCTTTCTATATGACCCCAGACCCTTGTAATGCCCATCAGGGCCTTTCTAAAGGCCCCCAGACCCCTCTAATGCCCCTGAGGACATTTCTAAAGGCCCCCAGACCCTTCTAGAGCCCCTCAGGACATTTCTAAAGGCACCCAGATCCTTGTAATGCCACTCAGGGCCTTTCTAAAGGACGCGAGACCCTTATAATCCCCCTGAGGGCCTTTCAAAAAGCCCCCAGACCCTTCTGGACCCCCTCAGGACGCTTCTAATAGCCCCCAGACCCTTCTAGAGCCCCTCAGGGCCTTTCTAAAGGCCTCCACACCCTCCTAATGACCCTCAAGACACATGTAAAGGCCCCCAGACCCTTCTAGATTGCCTCAGGACCAATCTAAAAGCCCCCAGACCCTTCTAATGCCTTTCAGGACCATTATGAAGGCCACAAGACCCTTCTAATGCCCCATAGGACCTTTCTAAAGGTTCTCAGACCCTTCTAATGCCCCTCATGGCATTTATAAAGGTTCCCAGACTCTTCTAGAGCCCATCAGGACCCTTATAAAGGCCCCCAGACCATTCTAGAGCCCCTCAGGACAATTCTAAAGTCCCCCAGACCATTCTAATGCCCGTCAGGGCCTTTATAAAGGTCCCCAGACCCTTCTACTGCCCCTCAGGAGCATTCTAAAGGCCCCCAGACCATTTTAGAGCCTCTCAGGACAGTTTTAAATGCCCCCAGACCCTTCTAGACCCCGTCAGGACCATTCTAAAGCCCCCCAGACACTTCTAATGCCCCTCAGGAGCATTCTAAAGGGCCCCAGACCCTTCTAATGCCCCTCAAGGCATTTGTAAAGGTCCCCAGACCCTTCTAGGGCCCCTCAGGACCATTCTAAAGGCACCCAGACTCTTTTAGAGCCCCTCAGGGCCATTCTAAATGCTCGCAGACCTTTCAAGAGCCCATCAACATCCTTCTAACGGCACCCTGACACTTCTAGAGCCCCTCAGGGCCTTTCTAAAGGCCCCCAGACCATTCTAGAGCCCCTCAGGACACTTCTAAAGGCCCCCAGACCCTTCTAGATCCCCTCAAGACCCTTCTAAAAGGCCCCAGACCTTTCTAATGCCCCTCAGGGCATTTCTAATGGCCCCCAGACCCATCTAATGCCCCTCAGGACACTTCGAAAGGCCCCGAGACATGTTTGGAGCACCTCAGGACATTTCGAAAGCACACCAGATCTTTCTAGAGCCCCTCAGGACCCTTCTAGAGGCACCCAGACCCTTCTAGAGCCCCTCAGGACGATTCTAAAGGCCCCCCAGACCCTTCTAATCCACCTCAGGGCCTTACTAAAGGCCCCCAGACCATTCAAATGCCCCTCAGGACCCTTTTAAAGGCCTTCAGACCCTTCTAATGCCCTTCAGGATCCTTCAAAGGCCGCCAGACCCTTCTAATGCATTTCAGCGCCTTTCTAAAGTACCCCAGACACTTCTAGAACCTCTCAGGGCCTTTCTATATGACCCCAGACCCTTGTAATGCCACTCAGGGCCTTTCTAAAGGCCGCGAGACCCTTATAATCCCCCTGAGGTCCTTTAAAAAGGCCCCCAGACCCTTCTGGACCCCCTCAGGACCCATCTAAAAGCCCCCAGACTTTTCTAATGCCTTTGAGGACCCTTATGAAGGCCACAAGACCCTTCTAATGCCCCTCAGGACCTTTCTAATGGTTCCCAGACCCTTCTAGAGCACGTAAGGACCCTTATAAAGGCCTCCAGAACATTCTAGAGCCCCTCAGGACACTTCTAAAGGCCCGCAGACCATTCTAATGCCCGTCAGGACCTTTATAATCATCCCCAGACCCTTCTACTGCCCCTCAGGAGCATTCTAAAGGCCCCCAGACCCTTCTAATGCCCCACAGGGCCTTTCTAAAGGTCCCCAGACCCTTCTAGAGCCCCTGAAGACCCTTCTAAAGGCCCCCAGACCCTTATAGAGCCCCTCAGGACCCTTCTAAAGTACCCAGACCCTGCTAATTCCCCTCAGGGCTTTTATAAGGGCACCCGGACCCTTCTAATGCCCCTCAGGACCCTTATAAAGGCACCCAGACCCTTCTAGAGCCTCTCAGGACAGTTTTAAATGCCTCCAGACCCTTCTAGACCCCCTCAGGACCATTCTAAAGGCCCCCAGACCCTTCTAATTCCCCTCAGGGCCTTTCTAAAGGCCCCCAGACCCTTCTAATGCCCCTCAGGGCATTTCTAAAGGTCCCCAGACCATTCTAGAGTCCCTCAGGACCATTCTAAAGGCCCCCAGACTCTTTTAGAGCCCCTGAGGGCCATTCTAAAGGCCTGCAGACCCTTCAAGAGCCCCTCAACATCCTTCTAACGGCTCCCTGACCCTTCTAGAGCCCCTCACGGAGTTTCTAAAAGCCCTCAGACCCTTCTAGACCCCCTCTGGGCCTTTCTAAAGGCCCCCAGACCCTTCTAGATCCCCTCAAGACCCTTCTAAAAGGCCCCAGACCTTTCTAATGCCCATCAGGGCATTTCTAAAGGCCCCCAGACCTGTCTAATGCCCCTCATTACCCTTCTAAAGGCCCCGAGACACTTTTAGAGCAACTCAGGACATTTCTAAAGGTCCCCAGACCCTTCTAGAGCCCCTCAGGACGATTTTAGAGGCCCCCCAGACCCTTCTAGAGCCACTCAGGACGATTCAAAAGGCCCCCAGACCCTTCTAATCCACATCAGGGCCTTTCTAAAGGCCCCCAGACCATTCAAATGCCCTTCAGGACCCTTTTAAAAGCCCCCAGACCAATCTAATGCACCTCAGGGCCTTTCTAAAGGCCCCCAGACCATTCAAATGCCCCTCAGAACCCTTCTAAAGGCCCCCAGACCCTTCTAATGCCCATCAGGACACTTCTAAATGCCCCCAGACCCTTCTAATGCCCCACAGGGCCTTTCTAAAGGTCCCCAGACCCTTCTAGAGCCCCTGAAGACCCTTCTGAAGGCCCCCAGACCCTTATAGAGCCCCTCAGGACCCTTCTAAAGTACCCAGACCCTGCTAATTCCCCTCAGGGCTTTTATAAGGGCACCCAGACCCTTCTAATGCCCCTCAGGACCCTTATAAAGGCACCCAGACCCTTCTAGAGCCTCTCAGGACAGTTTTAAATGCCTCCAGACCCTTCTAGATCCTCTCAGGACCATTCTAAAGGCCCCAGACCCTTCTAATGCCCCTCAGGACCCTTCTAAAGGGCTCCAGACCCTTCTAATGCCCCTCAGGGCCTTTCTAAAGTACCCCAGACACTTCTAGAACCTCTCAGGGCCTTTCTATATGACCCCAGACTTTTGTAATGCCCCTCAGGGCCTTTCTAAAGGCCCCCATACCCTTCTAATGCCCCTCAGGACATTTCTAAAGGTCTTCAGACCCTTCTAGAGCCCCTCAGGACATTTCTAAAGGCACCCAGACCCTTCTAATGCCACTCAGGGCCTTTCTAAAGGCCCCCATACCCTTCTAATACCCCTCAGGACATTTCTAAAGGCCCCCAGAACCTTCTAAAGCCCCTGAAGACCCTTCTAAAGTCCCCCAGACCCTGCTAATTACTCTAAGGGCTTTTATAAGGGCCACAAGACCCTTCTAATGCCTTTCAGGAACCTTATAAAGGCACCCAGACCCTTCTAGAGCCTCTAAAAGAGGCTCTAAAAGAGTCTGGGGGCCTTTAGAATGGTCCTGAGGGGCATTAGAAGGGTCTGGGGGCTATTAGAAGTGTCCTGAGGGGGTCCAGAAGGGTCTGGGGGCCTTTAGAAAGGCCCTGAGGGGCATTAGAAGGGTCTGGGGACCTTTAGAAAGGCCCTGACGGGCATTAGAAAGGTCTGCGGGCCTTTAGAAGTGTCCTGAGGGGCTCTAGAATGGTCTGGGGGCATTTATAAGGGTCCTGACGGGCTCTAGAAAGGTCTGGGAACCTTTATAAATGCCCTGAGGGGCATTAGAAGGGTCTGAGGGCCTTTAGAAAGGTCCTGAGGAGCATTAGAAAGGTCTTGTGGCCTTCATAAGGGTCCTGAAAGGCATTAGAAGGGTCTGGGGTCTTTTAGATGGGTCCTGAGGCAATCTAGAAGGGTCTAGTTGCCTTTACATGGGTCTTGAGGGTCATTAGAAGGGTGTGGAGGCCTTTAGAAAGGCCCAGAGGGGCTCTAGAAGGGTCTGGGGGCTATTAGAAGCGTCCTGAGGGGGTCCAGAAGGGTCTGGGGACCTTTTTAAAGGCCCTCAGGGGGATTATAAGGGTCTCGCGGCCTTTAGAAGGGCTCTGAATGGCATTAGAAGGGTCTGGGTTCATATAGAAAGGCCCTGAGAGGTTCTAGAAGTGTCTGGGGTACTTTAGAAAGGCCCTGAGGGGCATTAGAAAGGTCTGGGGGTCTTTAGAAGGGTCCTGAGGGGCATTTGAAGGGCCTGGGGGCTTTTAGAAGGGCTCTGAGGGGCATTTGAATGGTCTGGGGGCGTTTAGAAAGGCCCTGAGGTGGATTAGAAGGGTCTGGGGGCCTTTAGAAAGGCCCTGAGGTGGAATAGAAGGGTCTGGGGGCCTTTAGAATCGTCCTTAGGGGCTCTAGAAAGATCTGGGGTCCTTTAGAAATGTCCTGAGGTGCTCTAAAAGTGTCTCGGGGCCTTTCGAATGGTCCCGAGGGGCATTAGAAGGGTCTGGGTGCCTTTAGAAATGTCCTGAGCGGCTCTAGAAGGGTCTGGGGGCCTTTAGAAATGTCCTGAGGGGCATTAGAAGGGTATGGGGTCCTTTATAAAGGCCCTGAGGGGCATTAGAAGGGTCTGGGGTCATATAGAAAGGCCCTGAGAGGTTCTAGAAGTGTCTGCGGTACTTTAGAAATGCCCTGAGGTGCATTAGCAGGGTCTGGGGGCCTTTAGAAGGGTCCTGAGGGGCATTAGAAGGGTCTGGGGGCCTTTAGAATGGTCCTGAGGGGCAGTAGAAGGGTCTTGTGGCCTTCCTAAGGGTCCTGAAAGGCATTAGAAGGCTCTGGGGGCTTTTAGTTGGGTCCTGAGGCAATCTAGAAGGGTCTAGGGGCCTTTACATGGGTCTTGGGGGTCATTAGATGGGTGTGGAGGCCTTTAGAAAGGCCCTGAGGGGCTCTAGAAGGGTTTGGGGGCTATTAGAAGCGTCCTGAGGAGGTCCAGAAGGGTCTGGGGGCCTTTTTAAAGGCCCTCAGGGGGATTATAAGGGTCTCGCGGCCTTTAGAAATGTCCTGAGTGGCATTACAAGGGTCTGGGGTCATATAGAAAGGCCCTGAGATGTTCTAGAAGTCTCTGGGGTACTTTAGAAAGGCCCTGAGGGGCATTAGAATGGTCTGGGGGCCTTTAGAAGGGTCCTGACGGGCATTAGAAGGGTCTGGGGGCTTTTAGAAGGGCTATGAGGGGCATTTGAATGGTCTGGGGGCGTTTAGAAAGGCCCTGAGGTGGATTAGAAGGGTCTGGGGTCCTTTAGAAAGGCCCAGAGGTGGATTAGAAGGGTCTGGGGGCCTTTAGAATCGTCCTGAGGGGCTCTAGAAGGGTCTGGGGGCCTTTAGAAAGGACCTGAGGGGCTCTAGAAGGGTCTGGGGGCCTCTAGAAGGGTCCTGAGGGGCTCTAGAAAGATCTGGAGTCCTTTAGAAATGTCCTGAGGTGCTCTTAAAGTGTCTCGGGGCCTTTTGAATGGTCCTGAGGGGCATTAGAAGGGTCTGGGTGCCTTTAGAAATGTCCTGAGGGGCTCTAGAAGGGTCTGGGGGCCTTTAGAAATGTCCTGAGGGGCATTAGAAGGGTATGGGGGCCTTTAGAAAGGCCCTGAGGGGCATTACAAGGGTCTGGGGTCATATAGAAAGGCCCTGAGAGGTTCTAGAAGTGTCTGGGGTACTTTAGAAAGGCCCTGAGGGGCATTAGAAGGGTCTGGGGGCCTTTAGAAGGGTCCTGAGGGGCATTAGAAGGGTCTTGGAGCCTTTAGAATGGTCCTGAGGGGGTCTAGAAGGGTCTGGGGGCCTTTACATTGGTCTTGAGGGGCATTAGAAGGGTCCGAGTGCCTTTAGAAAGGTCCTGAGTGGCATTAGAAGCGTCTTGTGGCCTTCATAAGGGTCCTGAAAGGCATTAGAAGGGTCTGGGGGGTTTTAGATGGGTCCTGAGGCAATCTAGATGGGTCTGGGTGCCTTTACATGGGTCTTGAGGGTCATTAGAGGCGTCTGGGGTCCTTTAGATAGTCCCTGAGTGGCATTAGAAGGGTCCGGGCGCCATTAGAAAGGTCCTGAGGGGCATTAGAATGGTCTGGGTGCCTTTAGAAAGATCCTGAGGGGCTCTAGAATGGTCTGGGGCCTTTAGAAGCATCCTGAGGGGCTGTAGAAGGGTCTGGGGGCCTTTCGAAGGGTCCTGATGGGTTCTAGAAAGATCTTGGGGCCTTTAGAAATGTCGTGAGTGGCTCTAGAAGGGTCTGGGCGCCTTTAGAAGGGTTCTGAGGGGCATTTGAATTGTCTGGGGGCCTTTAGAAAGGCCCTGAGGTGGATTAGAAGAGTCTGGGGTCCTTTAGAATCGTCCTGAGGGGATCTAGAAGGGTCTGGGGGCCTCTAAAAGGGTCCTGAGGGGCTCTAGAAAGATCTGGGGTCCTTTAGAAATGTCCTGAGGTGCTCTAAAATTGTCTCGGGGCCTTTCGAAGGGTCCTGAGGGGCATTAGACGGGTCTGGGGGCCTTTAGAAATGCCCTGAGGGGCATAAGAAAGGTCTGGGGCCTTTAAAAAGGGTCTTGAGGGGATCTAGAAGGGTCTGGAGTCCTTTACAAGTGTCCTGAGGGGCTCTAGAAGGGTCTGGGGTCCTTTAGAAACACCCTGAGTGGCTCTAGAATGGTCTGGGGATCTTTTGAAATGGCCTTGAGGGGCTCCAGAAGTGTCTGGGGGCCTTTTGAAAGGTCTTGTGGGTCTCTAGAAGGGTCTGGGGGTCTTTACAATAGATCTGAGTGGCTCTAGAGGAGTCTGGGGGCCTTTAGAAAGGTCCTAAAGGGCTCTAGAATGGTCTGGGGGTATTAGAAAGGCCCTGAAGGGCATTAGATGGGTCTGGCGACCTTTAGAAAAGCTCTGAGGGGCATTAGAAGGGTCTGGGTGCCTTTGGATGGGTCTTAGGGGCATTAGAAGGTTCTGGGGGCCTTTAGAAGGGTCCTGAAGGGCTCTGGAAGGGTCTCGGGGCCATTTGAAGCGTCTTGAGGGGCTCTAGAAGGGTCTGGGTGCCTTTAGAAAGGTCTTGAGGGGATCTAGAGGAGTCTGGAGGCCTTTAGATAGGTCGTGAACGGCTCTAGAGGGGTCTGGGGGCCTTTAGAATGACCCTGAATGGCATTTGATGGGTCTGGGGGCCTTTAGAAAAGTCCTAAGGGGCATTAGAAGCTCTGGGGGCCTTTAGAAAGGCCCTAAGGGGCATTAGAAGGGTTTTGGGGCCTTTAGAAATGCCCTGAAAGGCTCTAGAAGGGTCTGGGGTCCTTTAGAAAGGCCCTGAGGGGCTCTACAAGAGTCTGGGCGCCTGTAGAAGGGTCCTGAGGGGCTCTAGAATGGTTTGGGGACCTTTATAAAGGACCTGAGCAGCTCTAGAAGGGTCTGGGGGCCTTTAAAAGAGTCCTGAGGGGCTCTAGAAGCGTCTTCGGGCCTTTAGAATGGTCTTGAGGGGAATTACCAGGGTCTGGGGGCCTTTAGAAGGGTCCTGAGGGGCATTACAAGGGTCTGGGTGCCGTTAGAAAGGTCCTGTGAGGTCTAGAAAGGTCTGGGGGCCTTTGAAGGGTCCTGACAGGTTCTATAAATGTCTGGGGGCCTTTAGAAGGGTCCTGAGGGTCATTAGAAGGGTCTGGGGGTCTTTAGAAGGGTCTTGAGGGTCTCTAGATGGGTCTGGGGGTCTTTAGAATGGCCGTGAGGGGTCCTAGAAGAGTCTGGGGGCCTTTAGATAGGTCCTGAAGGGCTCTAGTGGGGTCTGAGGTCCTTTATAAAGGCCCTGAGGGTCATTAGATGAGTTTGGGGGCCTTTAGAAGGTCTTGAGGGGCATTAGAAGGGTCTGGGGTCCTTTAGAAAGACCCTGAGTTGCATTACAAGGGTCTGGTGTCCTTTAGAAGGGTCCTGAGGGGCTCTAGAAGAGTCTGGGGGCCTTTAGAAGTGTCTTGAGGGGCTCTAGAAGGGTTTGGGGTCCTTTAGAAAGGACCTGAAGGTCTCTAGAAGGGTCTGGGGGCTTTTAGATATGTTCTGAGGGGCTCTAGATGGGTCTGGGTGCCGTTAGAAGGGTCCTGAGGGGCTCTAGAAGAATCTGGGAGCCTTTAGAAAGGACTTGAGGGGCTCTAGAAGGGTCTGGGGGCCTTTAGAATGGGCCTGAGGGGCTCTAGAAGAGTGTTGGGGTCGTTAGAAGGGTCCTGAAGGGCATTAGATGGGTCTGGGGTCCTTAAGAAGGGTCCTGAGGTGCTCTGGAAAAGTCTGGGGTCCCTTTGAATCGTCTTGAGGGGCTCTAGAAGGGTCTGTCGGCCTTTAGAATGGTCCTGACGGGCTCTAGAAGGGTCTGGGAACCTTTATATATGCCCTGAGGGGCATTAGAATGGTCTGAGGGCCTTTTGAAGGGTTCTGAGGGGCATTAGAATGGGGCGCACCCACCCTCCCCGAGCACCCACCCCAAACATTCACCCGTTAGCAATTAAGCACCCACCCCAAACATTCACCCATCAAGCAATTAAGCACCCATCCAGCGACAAAACAAATTAATTACATAGCCAAGCCCCAGAATAACACTCCTCAAAAAAACCTCTCAAAAACAATGCCTAAAAGAGAAAGCACTCAATCAAAACACACACACAAAAAAACAAAAAAGAAACTAAAAGAAGAAATTTTCAACTCAGACAGCCACCATGTTTAAATCCGGCATCCAACATTTTGAAGCCAACTCCCGCCATTTTCAGATCGGGCAGCCACCATTTTTGAATCGGGTGGCGGCCATTTTGAAGCCAACTCCCGCCATTTTGAGGTCGGGCAGCCGCCATATTTGAATCGGGCGGAGGCCATTTTGAAGCCGACTCCCGCCATTTTGAGTTCAGGCGGCAGCCATTTTTGAATCGGGCGACGGCCATTTTGACGAAGATTCCAGCCATTTTGAGGCCCCCAGACCATTCTAGAGCCCCTCAGATCCTTTCTAAAGGCTCCCAGACTCTTCTAGACCCCTCAGGACTTTTGTAACGGCCCCCAGACCCATCTAGAGCCCCTCTGACATTTCTAAAAGCCCCCAGGCCCTTCTAGAGCCCCTCAGGACCATTTTAAAGGCCCCCAGACCCTTCTAATCCACCTCAGGGCCTTTCTAAAGGCCCCCAGACCATTCAAATGCCCCTCAGGACCCTTTTAAAGGCCCCCAGACCATTCTAATGCATCTCAGGGCCTTTCTAAAGGCCCCCAGACCCTTCTGGACCCCCTCAGGACGCTTCTATTAGCCCCCAGACCCTTCTAGAGCCCCTCAGGGCCTTTCTAAAGGCCTCCACACCCTTCTAATGACCCTCAATACCCATGTAAAGGCCCCTAGACCCTTCTAAATTGCCTCAGGACCCATATAAAAGCCCCCAGACCCTTCTAATGCCTTTCAGGACCCTTATGAAGGCCACAAGACCCTTCTAATGCCCCTCAGGTGCTTTCTAAAGGCCCTCAGACCCTTCTAATGCCCCTCAGGGCATTTATAAAGGTTCCCAGACCCTTCTAGAGCCCCTCAGGACCATTATAAAGGCCCCCAGACTCTTTTAGAGCCCCTCAGGGCCATTCTAAATGCCACAGACCCTTCAAGAGCCCCTCAAAATCCTTCTAACGGCTCCCTGACCCTTCTAGAGCCCCTCAGGGCCTTTCCAAAGGCCCCCAGACCCTTCTAGAGCCCCTCAGGACATTTCTAAAGGCCCCCAGACCCTTCTAGATCCCCTCAAGACCCTCCTAAAAGGCCCCAGACCTTTCTAATGCCCCTCAGGGCATTTCTAAAGGACCCCAGACCCATCTAATGCCCCTCAGGACCCTTCTAAATGCCCTGAGACATTTTAGAGCACCTCAGGACATTTCTAAAGGAACCCAGATCTTTCTAGAGCGCCTCAGGACGATTCTAAAGGCCCCCAGACCCTTCTAATCCACCTCAGGGCCTTTCTAAAGGCCCCCAGACCATTCAAATGAGCCTCAGGACTCTTTTAAAGGCCCCCAGACCCTTCTAATGCACCTCAGGGCCTTTCTAAAGGCTCCCAGACCATTCAAATGACCCTCAGAACCCTTCTAAAGGCCCCCAGACCCTTTTAATGCCCCTCAGGACCCTTCTAAAGGCCCCCAGACCCTTCTAATGCCCCTCAGGGCCTTTCTAAAGTATCCCAGACATTTCTAATGCCTTTCAGGGCCTTTCTAAAGGTCTCCACACCCTTCTAATGACCCTCAAGACCCATGTAAAGGCCCCAAGACCCTTCTAGATTGCCTCAGGACCCATCTAAAAGCCCCCAGACCCTTCTAAAGCCTTTCAGGACCTTTATGAAGGGCACAAGACCCTTCTAATGCAACTCAAGACCTTTCTAAAGGCTTTCAGACCCTTCTAATGCCCCTCGGGGCTTTTATAAAGGTTCCCAGACCCTTCTAGAGCCCCTCAGGACCCTTATAAAGGCCCCCAGACCATTCTAGAGACCCTCAGGACACTTCTAAAGGCCCGCAGACCAATCTAATGCCATTCAGGGCCTTTATAAAGGTCCCCAGACCCTTCTACTGCCCCTCAGGAGCATTCTAAAGGCCACCAGACCCTTCTAATGCCACACAGGGCCTTTCTAAAGGTCCCCAGACCCTTCTAGACGCCCTGAAGACCCTTCTAAAGGCCCCCAGACCCTTATAGAGCCCCTCAGGACCCTTCTAAACTACACCAGAACCTTCTAATGCCCCTCAGGACGCTTCTAATAGCCCCCAGACCCTTCTAGAGCCCCTCAGGGCCTTTCTAAATTCCTCCACACCCTTCTAATGACCCTCAAGACCCATGTGAAGGCCCCCAGACCCTTCTAGATTGCCTCAGGACCCATCTAAAAGCCCCCAGACCCTTCTAATGCCTTTCAGGGCCTTTCTAAAGGCCTCCACACCCTTCTAATGACCCTCAAAACCCAAGTAAAGGCCCCTAGACCCTTCTAGATTGCCTCAGGACCCATCTAAAAGCCCCCAGAAAATTCTAATGCCTTTCAGGACCCTTATGAAGGCCACAAGACCCTTCTAATGCCCCTCAGGACCTTTCTAAAGGCCTGCAGACCCTTCTAATGCCCATCAGGGCCTTTCTAAAGGTCCCCAGACCCTTCTACTGCCCCTCAGGATCTTTTTAAAGGCCCGAAGACCCTTCTAATGCCAGTAAGGGCCTTTCTAAGGTCCCCAGACCATTCTACTGCCCCTCAGGAGCATTCTAAAGGCCCCCAGACCCTTCTAATGCCCCACAGGGCCTTTCTAAAGGTCCACAGACCCTTCTAGAGCCCGTGAAGACCCTTCTAAAGGCCCCTAGACCCTTATAGAGCCCCTCAGGACCAATCTAAAGTCCCCCAGACCCTGCTAATTCCCCTCAGGGCTTTTATAAGGGCACCCAGACCCTTCTAATGCCCCTCAGGACCCTTATAAAGGCACCCAGACCCTTCTAGAGCCTCTCAGGACAGTTTTAAATGCCTCCAGACCCTTCTAGACCCCCTCAGGACCATTCTAAAGGCCCCCAGACACTTCTAATGCCCCTTAGGACCCTTCAGAAGGCCCCCAGACCCTTCTAATGCCCCTCAGGGCCTCTCTAAATTACCCCAGACACTTCTAGAACCTCTCAGAGCCTTTCTATATGACACCAGACCCATGTAATGCCACTCAGGGCCTTTCTAAAGGCCGCGAGACCCTTATAATCCCCCTGAGGGCCTTTAAAAAGGCCCCCAGACCATTCTGGACCCCCTCAGGATGCTTCTAATAGCCCCCACACCCTTCTAGAGCCCCTCAGGGAATCTATGGAATCATAGAACAACCAGGTTGGAAGAGACCCACTGGATCATCGAGTCCAACTGTTCCTGTCAAACAGTAAACATTGCCCCTCGGCACCTTGTCCATCTGTGCCTTAAACACCTCCAGGGAAGATGAATCAACCCCCTCCCTGGGCAGCCTCTGACACTGCCCAATGACCCTTTCCATGAAAAAGTTTTCCTAATCTCCAGCCTAAATCTCCCCTGGTGGAGCTTGAGGCCACTCCCTCTCGTCCTGTCCCCAGTCACTTGGGAGAAGGGGCCAGCTCCCTCCTCTCCACAACTTACTTTCAGTTAATTGTAGAGAGCAATGAGGTCTCCCCTCAGCTTCCTCTCCTCCAGGATCAACACCCCCAGCTCTCTCAGCTGTTCCTTATAAGGCCTTTTCTCCCGCCCCTTTACTAGCTTTGTTGCTCTTCTCTGAACTTTCTCCGGAGCCTCAACATCCTTCTTGTGGTGAGGGGCCCAGAAGCGAACACAGGATTCAAGAATCGGTCTCACCATTGCTGAGTACAGAGGGAGAACAACCTCCCTGGAGTCCAATTGTATGAGGTTTAACAAGGCCAAACACCAGGTCCTGCTTCTATGATTCTACGTGTTACATAATCACATTCTCATGCACCATTTAGATAGAATTGAGCATTGATCTCTCTCATACAGTAGCAAAATCGCAGAGACTGAGCTATTTCTCAGCAGCCAATGAAGCAGCAAACTCTAAAGGGCATTTTCAACTTTTTGTTATTGGTCCTATTCTTGCCCTTCTCCCAACAACCTTAACATTGCATGCAGCCCCATCTTTTGTGTAGTCATCAGGCTAGTCATCACCCTACGCAGAGCTACAGACTGGGAGAAGCCTGGCTGGAAAACTGCCAGGAGGAGAGGGACCTGGGGGTGTCAGTCGACAGCTGACTGACCATGAGCCAGCAGTGTGCCCAGAAGGCCAATGACATCCTGGCTTGTGTCAGAAATGGTATGACCAGCAGGTCCAAGGAGGTGATTCTCCCTCTGTACTCAGCACTGGTGAGGCCGCTCCTTGAATCCTGCGTTCAGTTCTGGACCTCTCAGCAAGGATGTTGAGGTTCTGGAGCGAGTCAAGAGAAGAGCCACGAAGCCGGTGAAGGGACTGGAGGACAGGCCCTATGAGGAGCAGCTGAGAGAGCTGGGGTTGTTTAGCCTGGAGAAGAGGAGGCTGAGAGGAGACCTCATTGTTCTCTGCAACTACCTGAAGGGAGGATGCAGAGAGGAGGGAGCTGGGCTCTTCTCCCAAGGGACAGGGGACAGGACAAGAGGGAATGACCTCAAGCTCCACCAGGGGACATTTAGGCTGGAGATTAGGAGGAAGTTTTTCACACAGGGGGTCATTGGGCAGCGTCAGAGGCTGCCCAGGGAGGGGATTGACTTGCCTTCCCTGGAGGTGTTTAAGGCACAGGTGGATGAGGTCTTGAGGTACTCGGTTTAGCATTTGATAGGAAGGGTTGGACTAGAAGATCCGATGGGTCCCTTCCAACCTGGTTGTTCTATGATTCTGTGATAATGTCCAGGCTGAGAAGAACAATAAAACGGTCACAGAGAAGCTAACTATAACAGCAGACTCCAGACATAAGAGGAAAGGCTCTGAAACTCCTACATTTCCATCAAGGACAGAGACAGCCTGTGCTTCTATCGGCTGAGTTGCGGCCCTTCCTCTCACAGAACTAACTCGATATGACCACTGCCGTGACATCATTAGTCAGGCTCCAGTTTCAGGGGCCGTGAATCCCAGGCACATACAAAAAGCAAGTCAGCTCGGGCCCCGTGCCTCTGAGTTACAGAGCGCTGGGCCAGGTAGGAGGAGAGGGGAAGAAAATGCCCTAAAGCTCTACTACTTCAGACATCTTGAAGATATCAACACACAGACTTTTTCCACAGCAGTTCTCTGAGCAGAAGCTTAGAGGAACATTTCAGCCTAAGAGTGTTATAAAGCTACATGTATACGTAAAAAAGAGCTGACTAGTTTGAAAGGCACAAGGAGCCCTACAGACAGACAGAGGATTATAGAAAAGGGCAGGGACTAGCACAAAGATTCAGAAACAGTAAGAGGAGTAAAGGAGAGCGTCAAGATACAGAGTGAATGTAGAAGCTGGAACAGCAACAGTGAGCAATACAAAGGGATAGAGAAAGAAAAAGAGAGATGGAAAGAGAGAAAAAGAAGAGAGAAAGAAAAGCAAAGCATTTTCAGGTGCAGAGAAAGAACAAACTGCAAGGATCAAGCCAGTGAAATTGTAGGGGGAAAGAATGAGAAATACAGAATAGGACAAAGATGGAAAAGAAAAAAAAAAAGCGTGGGCAGAGAACAGATGCTGAAGACTGGGAAAAGGAGAGAAAAGAGCACAGAGAAATAAAAGGGCAGGGTTATAGGGATCCCAGGAGACAAAAATTGTAGCAGCAGCACAATAAATGAAAGGAACCAAAAAGTCCACCTTTAAAAAGTTTGCTATCTCCTCCCATCACTGTCGCAACAAGCAGCAGAGCAGGGAAAGCACACATACTATTATTTCTCATAAGGATGCTTTCAGGCATAGTAACAGCAGGGCTCTTGCCGAGAATGTAAAGGAGAGTCAATCAAATGCAGCTGCTCCCCAGACCCTATTTATACCTTTGAGAGAGTTCGCCCCACCCCATTCACAGGTGATGCTTGTGAAGGCCCAGGGTGTATATAAGCCCCAGGCCTTGCCTGGGGAGGTCATTCAGCCTCTGGTTTCCCTTGAGATTGGAGCTCTGCTGGTGTTTTAACTCCTTGTGTCGGATGAGGGCTGGAATGGTAAGGGGTTTTTTTTTTGGTTTTTAATAGCACTTTGTCTGTGAGGCAACTTGTTGCTATTCTTCATTCTGGGCAGGGGGGTGGGGGATGGTGATGCATTCATCCTAGAGTATCTCCAGTTTGTTGCTGGCAGCATATGGGGGATAAAAATTTCTGTTAGCTCGGGCACTGCTTTTCTTGAATTGAGCTCCTAAAGCCTGCAGCCGTCTCATATTTTGATGTTGTACTTTTCTGTTTCTTTTTTTCTTGTAGATGCTGAAGAGGGAGCCGGTGACTGCACGATTATTTCCATAAGCAGACCTGACTTAAGCAGCTTTGGCCAAGGAGAGCTTCAGCGGTGGCCCTCTGCAAGCTAAGTTGAGGGGACAGAGTCGATAAGCGGGAGGTGGCTTGGGGATAGCAGCCCTAGGCGTGGTGGGTGAGGAGGGTAGTTTCTGCTAGTCTCTGGAGCCACGGAGGGGGATAACCAAAACAGCGTGGGAGAAGCCATTGGAGCAGTAGCCGAGGGGGTTGAATGCTGAGGAAGCAGAGCTTAATGTTTGAGTTTGGTTGCAGACTAGCTTGGCTTGGCTGTGCTCTGCAGTCGAGGCAGCGCGAGCAAAAGCAGGCAAGAGGTTTGGAATTCTTTGGTCATTGCAGAGAGTCAGGGACTGGGCTAGTAACATTGTGGGGAAAATGGAAAAAAAAAAAAACAAACCCGCAGGCTGGGAAAAAAGATGAAAAAGGAAAAAAGAACTATGGACACAAGACAGATACTAAAGACTGGGGGGAAGCGGGGCGGGGTGGGGAGAAAGAGAAAACAACACAGAAAAATAAAAGAGTATGGTTATAGGGGTGCCAGAAAATAAAAATTGTATTGCAGTACAGTAAATGAAAGGAACCGAAAAGTCTAGCTCTAAGATCTTTGCTATCTAGTCACCTCACCGTCACGAGAAGGGGCATCGCAATGAGAGCTTGCATACTGTTATTTCTGATAAGAATGCTTTTGGGCATAATAACGGCATAGTTCTTAGCAAAAATGTAAGGTATAGTCAGTAAAACACAGGTGCTCCCCATTTCCTATTTATACCTTTGAGATAGTTCACCCCACCCCCTTCACAGGTGATGTGCATGAAGGCCCAGGGTGTATATAAGCCCCAGGCCTTGCCCACAGAGTTCATTCGGCCTCTGGCTTCCCTCGAGGTCAGAGCTCTGCTGCCGCTTTACCTTCTTGCGGCCGATGAGGGTGTGCTGGAAAGGTAAGCTTATTTTTTTTTTCTTTTACAGTGCTTTGTCTTTGTTTAGCATTTCTGGTTATGGGGTCAGTTCTGGGTGTTCCTCATTCTGTGGGGTCGATGTTTTTATCCTAGAATCTCTGCAGTTTGTAGTTGGCTCCTTACGGGACATAACAATTTAGATTTTAGTACACTTGCCTAGAGGAGTAAGTCGATTCCGTGGGTCGGTAGATGATGCAAGGGACCAGGGGAACCCTGGGAAAGGCTGAGAAGTACAGCTCTCGAGGAATATCAGCTCATAAGGGTCAAGGGATTAAAATATAGTGCAGGTTCTGTTAGGAAAAACCAGAGTTCTTTGTCTGATTTTTCAGGGGTGCGGAAGGACTTTAATGGTTTAGAACTGGGAAAGGAAGATAGCTTCATCAGACTTTCTCGGATCGGTTTGGCGGTCAGATGCAAGCGTCATTCAGGTTTCTGTCGTTCCAGTCTCTCTGCAGCCAGTAGGAGGTAACGATGCGATTGAGACACAGATTCAGACACGAGGTATGGATTATTTGGACTCTCGTGTGGCAATTGCCAGTTTGCGTATCGGAGGAATTTGATCTCGAGAAGTTTCGGTCGCCTTAAAAATGTACTCTCTGGGACTGAGATCTCTGCTCCCTCGTCCCTTCTACTTATTGCATTGTTCGAGTGACTTATTTGCACCTATCCCGTCTTCATCTGTCTGAATATCGGATACTTTGCTACTTGAAAGTATGGATTTGCTGCCTATCTGCAGCGCAGGATTCCGTCCTTGTCTTCCACTGTATTTCTCAGGGAAGAGGACGGTCATCGTTTTGCCTCGTAACAGTTAACAGCTGAGCGATCATTCCTCATCTGGTCTGTGGGCACACGAGCCTCCCTCGTTTAGAAGAGCTTGGGATTTTTCCAAACTTACCGGCGAGATTTGCTCTATTATCGCTCACAGCGGTCGGAACCTCGTTCCTGTTATCCATTGTGTGGATTTTTATGTTCATAGACTTTCCAGTTTAGGTCTTAAAGGAGTCAGTTCCCACCGTTGTGAACTTTTCATCGGCTGCTTGCCTTTGTCCTTCCAGTCTCCATTACTGTCTGGTAAGTGTTCTGATTTTTTAGGTCTTCTGTGTCGGTTCTTTTTGAGAACCGGTAAAGGTTGTAATTTTTCAAGTTCTTTTTGTTTACTGCTGTAACTAAAGTCTAGTAAAATTCCTAGAATTTTGATCCGCACAGCTCATCTGTCTTTTGTCCCGGCTATCGGCACTACTATGTTCCTGTAACGGGAGCGGCGGAGAGAAGAGGTAAGCGGACCGTGTGGCATTTTGGCGTGCCTGTGAGGTAGTTGGGCTCACTCTTAAGGGGCTGGCGGCGAGGAGGAAACTAAGTATGTCTCGAAGAGTAAAGTAGTAGCATTTGTTATCTCGATTATGTACGGAACCTTTGGTTTGGCAGGTGCCCTGACAGTTTTGCAGCGGGTTTAGTACAAGATGTCGGCAGTGAGCAGTGTGATGCTGACTTAGCACTCTGTTTGCTGTCTCTTTTTTTTTTTTTTTTTTGTGTGTGTGTGTATTATAGTCCAGGACAATGTGACAGTGCAGGATTTTTCCAGTTACTTGATGCAGTTAGAGGTTTTTTGCCTGGGATGGCTTTGGGTCCTCGGTCCTCAGGAAGTTAAGAGGGCTGTGGTTTTTGCCGGGAAGAGGGCAGAATGTCGAGAGCAGCAAGGAGGAGATTTAGCGTAGGTTAGAAGGTTGCGCGGGGAGAGTTTGCCTCGTTACAGATTTGGAGAAGGGTTTAATTTTCAGCCCCAAGCTAGCGTGCGCCAGGCAGGGCAGTTCCAGCCTGTATCTGTCTTTCAGGACAATTATAAAGGCCACAAGACCCTTCTAATGCCCCTCAGGACCTTTCTAAAGGCCCTCAGACCCTTCTAGTGCCCCTCAGGGCATTTATAAAGGTTCCCAGACCCTTCTAGAGCCTGTCAGGACCCTTATAAAGACCCCTCTAGAGCACCTCAGAACACTTCTAAAGGCCTGCAGACCATTCTAATGCCTGTCAGGGCCTTTATAAAGGTACCCAGACCCTTCTACTGCCCCTCAGGAGCATTCTAAAGGCCCCCAGACCCTTCTAATGCCCCACAGGGCCTTTCTAAAGGTCCCCAGACCCTTCTAGAGCCCCTCAAGACCCTTCTAAAAGCCCCCAGACCCTTATAGAGCCCCTCAGGACCAATCTAAAGTCCCCCAGACCCTGCTAATTCCCCTCAGGGCTTTTATAAGGGCACCCAGACCCTTCTAATGCCCCTCAGGACATTTCTAAAGGCCCCCAGAACATTCTAGAGCCCCTCAGGACATTTCTAAAGGCACCCAGACCCTTGTAATGCCACTCAGGGCCTTTCTAAAGGCCGCGAGACCCTTATAATCCCCCTGAGGGCCTTTAAAAAGGCCCCCAGACCCTTCTGGACCCCCTCAGGACGCTTCTAATAGCCCCCAGACCCTTCTAGAGCCCCTCAGGGCCTTTCTAAAGGCCTCCACACCCTTCTAATGACCCTCAAGACCCATGTAAAGGCCCCCAGACCCTTCTAGATTGCCTCAGGACCCATCTAAAAGCCCCCAGACCCTTCTAATGCCTTTCAGGGCCTTTCTAAAGGCCTCCACAACCTTCTAATGACCCTCAAGACCCATGTAAAGGCCCCTAGACCCTTCTAGATTGGCTCAGGACCCATCTAAAAGCCCCCAGACCCTTCTAATGCCTTTCAGGACCCTTATGAAGGCCACAAGACCTTTCTAAAGGCCCTCAGACCTTTCTAATGCCCCTCAGGACCTTTCTAAAGGCCCTCAGACCCTTCTAATGCCCCTCAGGGCATTTATAAAGGTTCCCAGACCCTTCTAGAGCCCGTCAGGACCCTTAAAAAGGCCCCCAGACCACTCTAGAGCCCCTCAGGACACTTCTAAAGGCCTGCAGACCATTCTAATGCCCCACAGGGCCTTTCTAAAGGTCCCCAGACCCTTGTACTGCCCCTCAGGAGCATTCTAAAGGCGCCCAGACCCTTCTAATGCCCCACAGGGCCTTTCTAAAGGTCCCCAGACCCTTCTAGAGCCCTTGAAGACCCGTCAAAAGGCCCCCAGACCCTTCTAATGCCTCTCAGGGCCTTTCTAAAGTACCCCAGACACTTCTAGAACCTCTCAGGGCCTTTCTATATGACCCCAGACCCTTGTAATGCCCCTCAGGGCTTTTCTAAAGTCCCCCATACCCTTCTAATGCCCCTCAGGACATTTCTAAAGGCCCCCAGACCCTTCTAGAGCCCCTCAGGACATTTCTAAAGGCACCCAGACCATTCTAATGTCACTGAGGGCCTTTCTAAAGGCCGCGAGACCCTTATAATCCCCCTGAGGGCCTTTAAAAAGGCCCCCAGACCCTTCTGGACCCTTTCAGGACGCTTGTAATAGCCCCCAGACCCTTCTAGAGCCCCTCAGGGCCTTTCTAAAGGCCTCAACACCCTTCTAATGACCCTCAAGACCCATGTAAAGGCCCCCAGACCCTTCTAGATTGCCTCAGGACCCATCTAAAAGCCCCCAGACCCTTCTAATGCCTTTCAGGACCCTTATGAAGGTAACAAGACCCTTCTAATGCCACTCAAGACCTTTCTAAAGGCCCTCAGACCCTTCTAATGCCCCTCAGGGCATTTATAAAGGTTCCCAGACCCTTCTAGAGCCCGTCAGGACCCATATAAAGGCCCCCAGACCATTCTAGAGCCCCTCAGGACACTTCTAAAGGCCTGGAGACCATTCTAATGCCCGTCAGGGCCTTTCAAAAGTTCCCCAGACCCTTCTACTGCCACTCAGGAGCATTCTAAAGGCCCCCAGACCCTTCTAATGCCCCACAGGGCCTTTCTAAAGGTCCCCAGACCATTCTAGAGCCCCTGAAGACCCTTCTAAAGGCCCCCAGACCATTCTTATGCCCCTCAGGGCCTTTCTAAAGTACCCCAGACCCTGCTAATTCCCCTCAGGGCTTTTATAAGGGCACCCAGACCCTTCTAATGCTCCTCAGGACATTTCTAAAGGCCCCCAGACACTTCTAGAGCCCCTCAGGACATTTCTAAAGGCACCCAGACCCTTGTAATGCCACTAAGGGCCTTTCTAAAGGCCGCGAGACCCTTATAATCCCCCTGAGGGCCTTTAAAAAGGCCCCCAGACCCTTCTGGACCCTTTCAGGATGCTTCTAATAGCCCCCAGACCCTTCTAGAGCCCCTCAGGGCCTTTCTAAAGGCCTCCACACCCTTCTAATGACCCTCAAGACCCATGTAAAGGCCCCCAGACCCTTCTAGATTGCCTCAGGACCCATCTAAAAGCCCCCAGACCCTTCTAATGCCTTTCAGGGCCTTTCTAAAGGCCTCCACACCCTTCTAATGACCCTCAAGACCCATGTAAAGGCCTCTAGACCCTTCTAGATTGCCTCAGGACCCATCTAAAAGACCCCAGACACTTCTAATGCCTTTCAGGACCCTTATGAAGGCCACAAGACCCTTCTAATGCCCCTCAGGACCTTTCTAAAGGCCCTCAGACCCTTCTAGTGCCCCTCAGGGCATTTATAAAGGTTCCCAGACCCTTCTAGAGCCCGTCAGGACCCTTATAAAGGCCCCCAGACCATTCTAGAGCCCCTCAGGACACTTCTAAAGGCCCGCAGACCATTCTAATGCCCGTCAGGGCCTTTCTAAAGGTCCCCAGACCCTTCTACTGCCCCTCAGGAGCATTCTAAAGGCCCCCAGACCCTTCTAATGCCCGTCAGGGCCTTTATAAAGGTCCCCAGACCCTTCTAGAGCCCCTCAAGACCCTTCTAAAGGCCCCCAGACCTTTATAGAGCCCATCAGGACCCTTCTAAATTCCCCCAGACCCTGCTAATTCCCCTCAGGGCTTTTATAAGGGCACCCAGACCTTTCTAATGCCCCTCAGGACATTTCTAAAGGCCCCCAGAACCTTCTAGAGCCCCTCAGGACATTTCTAAAGGCACCCAGACCCTTCTAGAGCCCCTCAGGACATTTCTATATGACCCCAGACCCTTCTAATGCCACTCAGGGCCTTTCTAAAGGCCGCGAGACCCTTATAATCCCCCTGATGGCCTTTAAAAAGGCCCCCAGACCCTTCTGGACCCCCTCAGGACGCTTCTAATAGCCCCCAGACCGTTCTAGAGCCCCTCAGGGCCTTTCTAAAGGCCTCCACACCCTTCTAATGACCCTCAAGACCCATGTAAAGGCCCCCAGACCCTTCTAGATTGCCTCAGGACCCATCTAAAAGCCCCCAGACCCTTCTAATGCCTTTCAGGACCCTTATGAAGAATACAAGACCCTTCTAATGCCCCTCAGGACCTATCTAAAGGCACTCAGACCCTAATAATGCCCCTAAGGACCCTTCTAAAGGCCCCTAGACCCTTCTAATGCCCCTCAGGGCCTTTCTAAAGTACCCCAGACATTTCTAGAACCTCTCAGGGCCTTTCAATATGACCCCAGACCCTTGTAATGCCCATCAGGGCTTTTCCAAAGTCCCCCATACCCTTCTAATGCCCCTCAGGACATTTCTAAAGGCCCCCAGACCCTTCTAGAGCCTCTCAGGACATTTCTAAAGGCACCCAGACCCTCCTAATGCCACTCAGGTCCATTCTAAAGGCCGCGAGACCCTTATAATCCCCCTGAGGGCCTTTAAAAAGGCCCCTAGACCCTTCTGGACCCCCTCAGGACGCTTCTAATAGCCCCCAGACCCTTCTAGAGCCCCTCAGGGCCTTTCTAAAGGCCTCCACACCCTTCTAATGACACTCAAGACCCATGTAAAGGCCCCCAGACCCTTCTAGATTGCCTCAGGACCCATCTAAAAGCCCCCAGACCCTTCTAATGCCTTTCAGGGCCTTTCTAAATGCCTCCACACCCTTCTAATGACCCTCAAGACACATGTAAAGGCCCCCAGACCCTTCTAGATTGCCTCAGGACCCATCCAAAAGCCCCCAGACCCTTCTAATGCTTTCAGGACCCTTATGAAGGCCACAAGACCCTTCTAATGCCCCTCAGGACCTTTCTAAAGGCCCTCAGACCCTTCTAGTGCCCCTCACGGCATTTATAAAGGTTCCCAGACCCTTCTAGAGCCCGTCAGGACCCTTATAAAGGCCCCCAGACCATTCTAGAGCCCCTCAGGACACTTCTAAAGGCCCCCAGACCTTTATAGAGCCCATCAGGACCCTTCTAAAGTCCCCCAGACCCTGCTAATTCCCCTCAGGGCTTTTATAAGGGCACCCAGACCTTTCTAATGCCCCTCAGGACATTACTAAAGGCCCCCAGAACCTTCTAGAGCCCCTCAGGACATTTCTAAAGGCACCCAGACCCTTCTAATGCCACTCTGGGCCTTTCTAAAGGCCGCGAGACCCTTATAATCCCCCTGAGGGCCTTTAAAAAGGCCCCCAGACCCTTCTGGACCCCCTCAGGACGCTTCTAATAGCCCCCAGACCCTTCTAGAGCCCCTCAGGGCCTTTCTAAAGGCCTCCACAACCTTCTAATGACCCTCAAGACCCATGTAAAGTCCCCTAGACCCTTCTAGATTGCCTCAGGACCCATCTAAAAGCCCCCAGACCCATCTAATGCCTTTCAGGACCCTTATGAAGGACACAAGACCCTTCTAATGCCCCTCAGGACAATTCTAAAGGCCCCCAGACCCTTCTAGAGCCCCTCAGGACATTTCTAAAGGCACCCAGACCCTTCTAATGCCACTCAGGGCCTATCTAAAGGCCGCGATACCCTTATAATCCCCCTGAGGGCCTTTAAAAAGGCCCCCAGACCATTCTGGACCCTTTCAGGACGCTTCTAATAGCCCCCAGACCGTTCTAGAGCCCCTCAGGGCCTTTCTAAAGGCCTCCACAACATTCTAATGACCTCAAGACCCATGTAAAGGCCCCTAGACCCTTCTAGATTGCCTCAGGACCCATCTAAAAGCCCCCAGACCCTTCTAATGCCTTTCAGGACCCTTATGAAGGCCACAAGACCCTTCTAATGCCCCTCAGGACCTTTCTAAAGGCCCTCAGACCCTTTTAGTGCCCCTCAGGGCATTTATAAAGGTTCCCAGACCCTTCTAGAGCCTGTCAGGACCCTTATAAAGGCCCCCAGACCATTCTAGAGCACCTCAGGACACTTCTAAAGGCCCGCAGACCGTTCTAATGCCCGTCAGGGCCTTTCTAAAGGTCCCAAGACCCTTCTACTGCCCCTGAGGAGCCTTCTAAAAGCCCCCAGACCCTTCTAGTGCCCCTCAGGACATTTCTAAAGGCCCCCAGACCCTTCTAGAGCCCCTCAGGACAATTCTAAAGGCACCCAGACCCTTCTAATGCCACTCAGGGCCTTTCTAAAGGCCGCGAGACCCTTATAATCCCCCTGAAGGCCTTTAAAAAGGCCCCCAGACCCATCTGGAACCCCGCAGGACGCCTCTAATAGCCCCCAGACCCTTCTAGAGCCCCTCAGGGCCTTTCTAAAGGCCTCCACACCCTTCTAATGACCCTCAAGACCCATGTAAAGGCCCCAGACCCTTCTAGATTGCCTCAGGACCCATCTAAAAGCCCCCAGACCCTTCTAATGCCTTTCAGGGCCTTTCTAAATGCCTCCACACCCTTCTAATGACCCTAAAGACACATGTAAAGGCCCCCAGACCCTTCTAGATTGCCTCAGGACCCATCTAAAAGCCCCCAGACCCTTCTAATGCCTTTCAGGGCCTTTCTAAATGCCTCCACACCCTTCTAATGACCCTCAAGACCCATGTAAAGGCCCCCAGACCCTTCTAGATTGCCTCAGGACCCATCCAAAAGCCCCCAGACCCTTCTAATGCCTTTCAGGACCCTTATGAAGGCCACAAGACCCTTCTAATGCCCCTCAGGACCTTTCTAAAGGCCCTCAGACCCTTCTAGTGCCCCTCAGGGCATTTATAAAGGTTCCCAGACCCTTCTAGATCCTGTCAGGACCCTTATAAAGGCCCCCAGACCGTTCTAGAGCCCCTCAGGACACTTCTAAAGGCCCGCAGATCATTCTAATGCCCGTCAGGGCCTTTCTAAAGGTCCCAAGACCCTTCTACTTCCCCTCAGGAGCATTCTAAAGGCCCCCAGACCCTTCTAATGCTTGTCAGGGCCTTTCTAAAGGTCCCCAGACCCTTCTAGAGCCCCTCAAGACCCTTCTAAAGGCCCCCAGACCTTTATAGAGCCCATCAGGACCCTTCTAAAGTCCCCCAGACCCTGCTAATTCCCCTCAGGGCTTTTATAAGGGCACCCAGACCTTTCTAATGCCCCTCAGGACATTTCTAAAGGCCCCCAGAACCTTCTAGAGCCCCTCAGGACATTTCTAAAGGCACCCAGACCCTTCTAGAGCCCCTCAGGACATTTCTATATGACCCCAGACCCTTCTAATGCCACTCAGGGCCTTTCTAAAGGCCGCGAGACCCTTATAATCCCCCTGAGGGCCTTTAAAAAGGCCCCCAGACCCTTCTGGACCCCCTCAGGACGCTTCTAATAGCCCCCAGACCCTTCTAGAGCCCCTCAGGGCCTTTCTAAAGGCCTCCACACCCTTCTAATGACCCTCAAGACCCATGTAAAGGCCCCCAGACCGTTCTAGATGGCCTCAGGACCCATCTAAAAGCCCCCAGACCCTTCTAATGCCTTTCAGGGCCTTTCTAAAGGCCTCCACAACCTTATAATGACCCTCAAGACCCATGTAAAGTCCCCTAGACCCTTCTAGATTGCCTCAGGACCCATCTAAAAGCCCCCAGACCCTTCTAATGCCTTTCAGGACCCTTATGAAGGACACAAGACCCTTCTAATGCCCCTCAGGACATTTCTAAAGGCCCCCAGACCCTTCTAGAGCCCCTCAGGACATTTCTAAAGGCACCCAGACCCTTCTAATGCCACTCAGGGCCTTTCTAAAGGCCGCGATACCCTTATAATCCCCCTGAGGGCCTTTAAAAAGGCCCCCAGACCCTTCTGGACCCTTTCAGGACGCTTCTAATAGCCCCCAGACCGTTCTAGAGCCCCTCAGGGCCTTTCTAAAGGCCTCCACAACATTCTAATGACCTCAAGACCCATGTAAAGGCCCCTAGACCCTTCTAGATTGCCTCAGGACACATCTAAAAGCCCCCAGACCCTTCTAATGCCTTTCAGGACCCTTATGAAGGCCACAAGACCCTTCTAATGCCCCTCAGGACCTTTCTAAAGGCCCTCAGACCCTTTTAGTGCCCCTCAGGGCGTTTATAAAGGTTCCCAGACCCTTCTAGAGCCTGTCAGGACCCTTATAAAGGCCCCCAGACCATTCTAGAGCACCTCAGGACACTTCTAAAGGCCCGCAGACCATTCTAATGCCCGTCAGGGCCTTTCTAAAGGTCCCAAGACCCTTCTACTGCCCCTCAGGAGCATTCTAAAGGCCCCCGGACCCTTCTAATGCCCCTCAGGACATTTCTAAAGGCACCCAGACCCTTCTAATGCCACTCAGGGCCTTTCTAAAGGCCGCGAGACCCTTATAATCCCCCTGAGGGCCTTTAAAAAGGCCCCCAGACCCTTCTGGAACCCCACAGGACGCCTCTAATAGCCCCCAGACCCTTCTAGAGCCCCTCAGGGCCTTTCTAAAGGCCTCCACACCCTTCTAATGACCCTCAAGACCCATGTAAAGGCCCCCAGACCCTTCTAGATTGCCTCAGGACCCATCTAAAAGCCCCCAGACCCTTCTAATGCCTTTCAGGGCCTTTCTAAATGCCTCCACACCCTTCTAATGACCCTCAAGACACATGTAAAGGCCCCCAGAGCCTTCTAGATTGCCTCAGGACCCATCCAAAAGCCCCCAGACCTTTCTAATGCCTTTCAGGACCCTTATGAAGGCCACAAGACCCTTCTAATGCCCCTCAGGACCTTTCTATAGGCCCTCAGACCCTTCTAGTGCCCCTCAGGTCATTTATAAAGGTTCCCAGACCCTTCTAGAGCATGTCAGGACCCTTATAAAGGCCCCCAGACCATTCTAGAGCCCCTCAGGACACTTCTAAAGGCCCGCAGACCATTCTAATGCCCGTCAGGGCCTTTCTAAAGGTCCCAAGACCCTTCTACTGCCCCTCAGGAGCATTCTAAAGGCCCCCAGACCCTTCTAATGCCCCACAGGGCCTTTCTAAAGGTCCCCAGACCCTTCTAGAGCCCCTGAAGACCCTTCTAAAGGCCCCCAGACCTTTATAGAGCCCATCAGGACCCTTCTAAAGACCCCCAGACCCTGCTAATTCCCCTCAGGGCTTTTATAAGGGCACCCAGACCTTTCTAATGCCCCTCAGGGCCTTTCTAAAGGACCCCAGACCATTCTAGAGCCCCTGAAGACCATTCCAAAGGCCCCCAGACCCTTCTAATGCCCCTCAGGGCCTTTCTAAAGTACCCCAGACACTTCTAGAACCTCTCAGGGCCTTTCTATATGACCCCAGACCCTTCTAATGCCACTCAGGGCCTTTCTAAAGGCCGCGAGACCCTTATAATCCCCCTGAGGACCTTTAAAAAGGCCCCCAGACCCTTATAGAGCCCCTCAGGACCCTTCTAAAGTCCCCCAGACCCTGCTAATTCCCCTCAGGGCTTTTATAAGGGCACCCAGACCCTTCTAATGCCCCTCAGGACATTTCTAAAGGCCCCCAGAACCTTCTAGAGCCCCTCAGGACATTTCTAAAGGCACCCAGACCCTTCTAATGCCACTCAGGGCCTTTCTAAAGGCCGCGAGACCCTTATAATCCCCCTGAGGGCCTTTAAAAAGGCCCCCAGACCCTTCTAGACCCCCTAAGGACGCTTCTAATAGCCCCCAGACCCTTCTAGAGCCCCTCAGGGCCTTTCTAAAGGCCTCCACACCCTTCTAATGACCCTCAAGACCCATGTAAAGGCCCCCAGACCCTTCTAGATTGCCTCAGGACTCATCTAAAAGCCCCCAGACCCTTCTAGAGCCCCTCAGGGCCTTTCTAAAGGCCTCCACACCCTTCTAATGACCCTCAAGACCCATGTAAAGGCCTCTAGACCCTTCTAGATTGCCTCAGGACCCATCTAAAAGTCCCCAGACCCTTCTAATGCTTTTCAGGACCCTTATGAAGGCCACAAGACCCTTCTAATGCCCCTCAGGACCTTTCTAAAATCCCTCAGACCCTTCTAATGCCCCTCAAGGCCCTTCTAAAGGCCCCCAGACCCTTCTAATGCCCCTCAGGGCCTTTCTAAAGTTCCCCAGACACTTCTAGAACCTCTCAGGGCCTTTCTATATGACCCTAGACCGTTGTAATGCCCCTCAGGTCTTTTCTAAAGGCCCCCATACCCTTCTAATGCACCTCAGGACATTTCTAAAGGCCCCCAGACCCTTCTAGAGCCGCTCAGGACATTTCTAAAGGCCCCCAGACCATTCTAGAGCCCCTCAGGGCCTTTCTAAAGGCCTCCACACCCTTCTAATGACCCTCAAGACCCATGTAAAGGCCCTCAGACCCTTCTAGATTGCCTCAGGACCCATCTAAAAGCCCCCAGACCCTTCTAGAGCCCCTCAGGGCATTTATAAAGGTTCCCAGACCCTTCTAGAGCCTGTCAGGACCCTTATAAAGGCCCCCAGACCATTCTAGAGCACCTCAGGACACTTCTAAAGGCCCGCAGACCGTTCTAAATCCCGTCAGGGCCTTTATAAAGGTCTCCAGACCCTTCTACTGCCACTCAGGAGCATTCTAAAGGCCCCCAGACCCTTCTAATGCCCCACAGGGCCTTTCTAAAGGTCCCCAGACCCTTCTAGAGCCCCTGAAGACCCTTCTAAAGGCCCCCAGACCCTTCTAGAGCCCCTGAAGACCCTTCTAAAGGCCCCCAGACCCTTATAGAGCCCCTCAGGACCCTTCTAAAGTCCCCCAGACCCTGCTAATTCCCCTCAGGGCTTTTGTAAGGGCACCCAGACCCTTCTAATGCCCCTCAGGACATTTCTAAAGGCCCCCAGAACCTTCTAGAGCCCCTCAGGACAATTCCAAAGGCACCCAGACCCTTCTAATGCCACTCAGGGCCTTTCTAAAGGCCGCGAGACCCTTATAATCCCCCTGAGGGCCTTTAAAAAGGCCCCCAGACCCTTCTGGACCCCCTAAGGACGCTTCTAATAGCCCCCAGACCCTTCTAGAGCCCCTCAGGGCCTTTCTAAAGGCCTCCACACCCTTCTAATGACCCTCAAGACCCATGTAAAGGCCGCCAGACCCTTCTAGATTGCCTCAGGACCCATCTAAAAGCCCACAGACCCTTCTAATGCATTTCAGGGCCTTTCTAAAGGCCTCCACACCCTTCTAAGGACCCTCAAGACCCATGTAAAGGCCCCCAGACCCTTCTAGATTGCCTCAGGACCCATCTAAAAGCCCCCAAACCCTTCTAATGCCTTTCAGGGCCTTTCTAAAGGCCTCCACACCATTCTAATGACCCTCAAGACCCATGTAAAGGCCTCTAGACCCTTCTAGATTGCCTCAGGACCCATCTAAAAGTCCCCAGACCCTTCTAATGCTTTTCAGGACCCTTATGAAGGCCACAAGACCCTTCTAATGCCCCTCAGGACCTTTCTAAAAGCTCCCCGACCCTTCTAATGCCCCTCAGGGCCCTTCTAAAGGCCCCCAGACCCTTCTAATGCCCCTCAGTGCCTTTCTAAAGTACCCCAGACACTTCTAGAACCTCTCAGGGCCTTTCTATATGACCCCAGACCGTTGTAATGCCCCTCAGGTCTTTTCTAAAGGCCCCCATACCCTTCTAATGCCCCTCAGGACATTTCTAAAGGCCCCCAGACCCTTCTAGAGCCCCTCAGGACATTTCTAAAGGCACCCAGACCCTTCTAATGCCACTCAGGGCCTTTCTAAAGGCCGCGAGACCCTTATAATCCCCCTGAGGGCCTTTAAAAAGGCCCCCAGACCCTTCTGGACCCCCTCAGGACGCTTCTAATAGCCCCCAGACCCTTTTAGAGCCCCTCAGGGCCTTTCTAAAAGCCTCCACAACCTTCTAATGACCCTCAAGACCCATGTAAAGGCCCCCAGACCCTTCTAGATTGCCTCAGGACCCATCTAAAAGCCTCCAGACCCTTCTAATGCATTTAAGGACCCTTATGAAGGCCACAAGACCCTTCTAATGCCCCTCAGGACCTTTCTAAAGGCCCACAGACCCTTCTAGTGCCCCTCAGGGCATATATAAAGGTTCCCAGACCCTTCTAGAGCCTATCAATACCCTTATAAAGGCCCCCAGACCATTCTAGAGCACCTCAGGACACTTCTAAAGGCCCGCAGACCATTCTAATGCCCGTCAGGGCCTTTCTAAAGGCCCCCAGACCCTTCTACTGCCCCTCAGGAGCATTCTAAAGGCCCCCAGACCCTTCTAATGCCCCACAGGGCCTTTCTAAAGGTCCCCAGACCCTTCTAGAGCCCCTGAAGACCCTTCTAAAGGCCCCCAGACCCTTCTAGAGCCCCTCAGGACATTTCTAAAGGCACCCAGACCCTTCTAATGCCACTCAGGGCCTTTCTAAAGGGCGCGAGACCCTTATAATCCCCCTGAGGGCCTTTAAAAAGGCCCCCAGACCCTTCTTTACCCTTTCAGGACGCTTCTAATAGCCTCCAAACCCTTTTAGAGCCCCTCAGGGCCTTTCTAAAGGCCTCCACACCCTTCTAATGACCCTCAAGACCCATGTAAAGGCCCCCAGACCCTTCTAGATTGCCTCAGGACCCATCTAAAAGCCCCCAGACCCTTCTAATGCATTTAAGGACCCTTATGAAGGCCACAAGACCCTTCTAATGCCCTTCAGGACCTTTCTAAAGGCCCACAGACCCTTCTAGTGCCCCTCAGGGCATTTATAAAGGTTCCCAGACCCTTCTAGAGCCTGTCAATACCCTTATAAAGGCCCCCAGACCATTCTAGAGCACCTCAGGACACTTCTAAAGGCCCGCAGACCATTCTAATGCCCGTCAGGGCCTTTCTAAAGGCCCCCAGACCCTTCTACTGCCCCTCAGGAGCATTCTAAAGGCCCCCAGACCCTTCTAATGCCCCACAGGGCCTTTCTAAAGGTCCCCAGACCCTTCTAGAGCCCCTGAAGACCCTTCAAAATGCCCCCAGACCATTATAGAGCCCCTCAGGACCCTTCTAAATTCCCCCAGACCCTGCTAATTCCTCTCAGGGCTTTTATAAGGGCACCCAGACCCTTCTAATGCCCCTCAGGACCCTTATAAAGGCACCCAGACCCTTCTAGAGCCTCTCAGGACAGTTTTAAATGCCTCCAGACCCTTCTAGACCCCCTCAGGACCATTCTAAAGGCCCCCAGACCCTTCTAATGCATTTCAGGGCCTTTCTAAAGGCCTCCACACCTTTCTAATGACCCTCAAGACCCATGTAAAGGCCCCCAGACCCTTCTAGATTGCCTCAGGACCCATCTAAAAGCCCCCAGACCCTTCTAATGCCTTTCAGGACCCTTATGAAGGCCACAAGACCCTTCTAATGCCCCTCAGGACCTTTCTAAAGGCCCTCAGACCCTTCTAATGCCCCTCAGGTCATTTATAAAGGTTCCCAGACCCTTCTAGAGCCCGTCAGGACCCTTATAAAGGCCCCCAGACCATTCTAGAGCCCCTCAGGACACTTCTAAAGGCCCACAGACCATTCTAATGCCCGTCAGGGCCTTTATAAATGTCCTCAGAACCTTCTACTGCCCCTCAGGAGCATTCTAAAGGCCCCCAGACCCTTCTTATGCTCCAGAGGGCCTTTCTAAAGGTCCCCAGACCCTTCTAGAGCCCCTCAGGACCCTTCTAAAGTCCCCCAGACCCTGCTAATTCCCCTCAGGTCTTTTATAAGGGCACCCAGACCCTTCTAAAGCTCCTCAGGACCCTTATAAAGGCACCCAGACCCTTCTACAGCCTCTCAGGACCATTCTAAAGGCCCCCAGACCCTTCTAATGCCCCTCAGGGCATTTCTAAAGTACCCCAGACACTTCTAGAACCTCTGAGGGCCTTTCTGTATGAACCCAGACCCTTGTAATGCCACTCAGGGCCTTTCTAAAAGCCGCGAGACCCTTATAATCCCCCTGAGGGCCTTTAAAAAGGCCCCCAGACCCTTCTGGACCCCCTAAGGACGCTTCTAATAGCCCCCAGACCCTTCTAGAGCCCCTCAGCGCCTTTCTAAAGGCATCCACACCCTTCTAATGACCCTCAAGACCCATGTAAAGGCCCCTAGACCCTTCTAGATTGCCTCAGGACCCATCTAAAAGCCCCCAGACCCTTCTAATGCCTTTCAGGACCCTTATGAAGGCCACAAGACCCTTCTAATGCCCCTCAGGACCTTTCTAAATGCCCCCATACCCTTGTAATGCCCCTCACGTCATTTCTAAAGGCACCCAGACCCTTCTAATGCCACTCAGGGCCTTTCTAAAGGCCGCGAGACCCTTATAATCCCCCTGAGGGCCTTTAAAAAGGCCCCCAGACCCTTCTGGACCCACTCAGGACACTTCTAATAGCCCCCAGACCCTTCTAGAGCCCCTCAGCGCCTTTCTAAAGGCCTCCACACCCTTCTAATGACCCTCAAGACCCTTGGAAAGGCACCTAGACCCTTCTAGATTGCCTCAGGACCCATCTAAAAGCCCCCAGACCCTTCTAATGCCTTTCAGGACCCTTATGAAGTCCACAAGACCCTTCTAATGCCCCTCAGGACCTTTCTAAAGGCCCTCAGACCCTTCTAATGCCCCTCAGGGCATTTATAAAGGTCCCCAGACCCTTCTACTGCCCCTCAGGAGCATTCTAAAGGCCCCCAGACCCTTCTAATGCCCCACAGGGCCTTTCTAAAGGTCGCCAGACCGTTCTAGAGCCCCTGAAGACCCTTCTACAGGCTCCCAGACCCTTATAGAGCCCCTCAGGACCCTTCTAAAGGCCCCCAGACCCTGCTAATTCCCCTGAGGGCTTTCATAAGGGCACCCAGACCCTTCTAATGCCCCTCAGGACCCTTATAAAGGCACCCAGACCCTTCTAGAGCCTCTCAGGACAGTTTTAAATGCCTCCAGACCCTTCTAGACCCCCTCAGGACCATTCTAAAGGCCCCCAGACCCTTCTAATGCCCCTCAGGGCCTTTCTAAAGGCCCCCATACCCTTCTAATGCCCCTCAGGTCATTTCTAAAGGCCCCCAGACCATTCTGGACCCCCTCAGGACGCTTCTAATAGCCCCCAGACCCTTCTAGAGCCCCTCAGGGCCTTTCTAAAGGCCTCCACACCCTTCTAATGACCCTCAAGACCCATGTAAAGGCCCCCAGACCCTTCTAGATTGCCTGAGGACCCATCAAAAAGCCCCCAGACCCTTCTAATGCCTTTCAGGGCCTTTCTAAAGGCCTCCACACCCTTCTAATGACCATCAAGACCCATGTAAAGGCCCCTAGACCCTTCTAGATTGCCTCAGGACCCATCTAAAAGCCCCCAGACCCTTCTAATGCCTTTCAGGACCCTTATGAAGGCCACAAGACCCTTCTAATTCCCCTCAGGACCTTTCAAAAGGCCGTCAGACCCTTCTAATGCACCTCAGGGCATTTATAAAGGTTCCCAGACCCTTCTAGAGCACGTCAGGACACTTATAAAGGTCCCCAGACCCTTCTACTGCCCCTAAGGATCATTATAAAGGCCCTCAGACGCTTCTAATGCCCCACAGGGCCTTTCTAAAGGTCCCCAGACCCTTCTAGAGCCCCTGAAGTCCCTTCTAAAGGCCCCCAGACCCTTCTAATGCCACACAGGGCCTTTCTAAATGTCCCCAGACCCTTCTAGAGCCCCTCAAGACCCTTCTAAAGGCTCCCAGACCCTTATAGAGCCCCTAAGGACCCTTCTAAAGGCCCCCAGAACCTGCTAATTCTCCTCAGGGCTTTTATAAGGGCACCCAGACCCTTCTAATGCCCCTCAGGACCCTTATAAAGGCACCCAGACCCTTCTAGAGCCTCTCAGGACAGTTTTAAATGCCTCCAGACCCTTCTAGACCCCCTCAGGACCATTCTAAAGGCCCCCAGACCCTTCTAATGCCCCACAGGGCCTTTCTAAATGCCCCCATACCTTTCTAATGCCCCTCAGGTCATTTCTAAAGGCACCCAGACCCTTCTAATGCCACTCAGGGCCTTTCTAAAGGCCGCGAGACCCTTATAATCCCCCTTAAGGCCTTTAAAAAGGCCCCCAGACCCTTCTAGACCCCCTCAGGACGCTTCTAATAGCCCCCAGACCCTTCTAGAGCCCCTCAGGACCTTTCCAAAGGTCCCCAGACCCTTCTAATGACCCTCAAGACCCATGTAAAGGCCCCCAGACCCTTCTAGATTGCCTCAGGACCCATCTAAAAGCACCCAGACCCTTCTAATGCCTTTCAGGGCCTTTCTAAAGGACACCACACCCTTCTAATGACCCTCAAGACCCATGTAAAGGCCCCCAGACCCTTCTAGATTGCCTCAGGACCCATCTAAAAGCCCCCAGATCCTTCTAATGCCTTTCAGGACCCTTATGAAGGCCACAAGACCCTTATAATGCCCCTCAGGACCATTCTAAAGGCCCTCAGACCCTTCTAGAGCCCGTCAGGACCCTTATAAAGGTCCCCAGACCCTTCTAGAGCCCGTCAGGACCCTTATAAAGGTCCCCAGACCATTTTACTGCCCCTCAGGAGCATTCTAAAGGCCCCCAGACCCTTCTAATGCCCCACAGGGCCTTTTTTAAAGGTCCCCAGACCCCTCTAGAGCCCCTGAACACCCTTCTAAAGGCCCCCAGACCCTTATAGAGCCCCTCAGGACCCTTCTAAAGTCCCCCAGACCCTGCTAATTCCCCTCAGGGCTTTTATAAGGGAACCCAGACCCTTGTAATGCGCCTCAGGACCCTTATAAAGGCACCCAGACCCTTCTAGAGCCTCTCAGGACAGTTTTAAATGCCTCCAGACCCTTCTAGACCCCCTCAGGACCATTCTAAAGGCCCCCAGACCCTTCTAATGCCCCTCAGGGCCTTTCTAAAGTACCCCAGACACTTCTAGAACCTCTCAGGGCCTATCATTATGACCCCAGGCCCTTGTAATGCCACTCAGGGCCTTTCTAAAGGCCACGAGACCTTTATAATTCCCCTTGACGGCCTTTAAAAAGTCCCCCAGACCCTTCTGGACCCTCTCAGGACGCTTCTAATAGCCCCCAGACCCTTCTAGAGCCCCTCAGGGCCTTTCTAAAGGCCTGCACACCATTCTAATGACCCTCAAGACCCATGTAAAGGCCCCCAGACCCTTCTAGATTGCCTCAGGACCCATCTAAAAGCCCCCAGACCCTTCTAATGCCTTTCAGGACCCTTATGAAGGCCACAAGACCCTTCTAGAACCCATCAGGACCATTCTAAAGGCCCCCAGTCCCTTCTAATGCCCCTCAGGGCATTTCTAAAGTACCCCAGACACTTCTAGAACCTCTGAGGGCCTTTCTGTATGAACCCAGACCCTTGTAATGCTACTCAGGGCCTTTCTAAAAGCCGCGAGACCCTTATAATCCCCCTGAGGGCCTTTAAAAAGGCCCCCAGACCCTTCTGGACCCCCTCAGGACGCTTCTAATAGCCCCCAGACCCTTCTAGAGCCCCTCAGACCGTTTCTAAAGGCCTCCACACCCTTCTAATGACCCTCAAGACCCATGTAAAGGCCCCCAGACCCTTCTAGATTGCCTCAGGACCAATCTAAAAGCACCCAGACCCTTCTAATGCCTTTCAGGGCCTTTCTAAATGCCTCCACACCCTTCTAATGACCCTCAAGACCGATGTAAAGGCCCCCAGACCCTTCTAGATTGCCTCAGGACACATCTAAAAGCCCCCAGACCCTTCCAATACCTTTCAGGACCCTTATGAAGGCCACAAGACCCTTCTAATGCCCCTCAGGACCTTTCTAAATGCCCCCATACCCTTGTAATGCCCCTCACGTCATTTCTAAAGGCACCCAGACCCTTCTAATGCCACTCAGGGCCTTTCTAAAGGCCGCGAGACCCTTATAATCCCCCTGAGGGCCTTTAAAAAGGCCCCCAGACCCTTCTGGACCCACTCAGGACACTTATAATAGCCCCCAGACCGTTCTAGAGCACCTCAGCGCCTTTCTAAAGGCCTCCACACCCTTCTAATGACCCTCAAGACCCATGTAAAGGCCCCTAGACCCTTCTAGATTGCCTCAGGACCCATCTAAAAGCCCCCAGACCCATCTAATGCCTTTCAGGACCCTTATGAAGGCCACAAGACCCTTCTAATGCACCTCAGGACCTTTCTGAAGGCCCCCAGACCCTTCTACTGCCCCTCAGGAGCATTATAAAGGCCCCCAGACGCTTCTAATGCCCCACAGGGCCTTTCTAAAGGTCCCCAGACACTTCTAGAGCCCCTGAAGACTCTTCTAAAGGCCGCCAGACCCATATAGAGACCCTCAGGACCCTTCTAAAGGCCCCCAGACCCTGCTAATTCCCCTCAGGGCTTTCATAAGGGCACCCAGACCCTTCTAATGCCCCTCAGGACCCTTATAAAGGCACCCAGACCCTTCTAATGCCCCTCAGGTCCTTTCTGAAGGCCCCCATACCCTTCTAATGCCCCTCAGGTCATTTCTAAAGGCACCCAGACCATTCTGGACCCCCTCAGGACGCTTCTAATAGCCCCCAGAACCTTCTAGAGCCCCTCAGGGCCTTTCTAAAGGCCTCCACACCCTTCTAATGACTCTCAAGACCCATGTAAAGGACCCCAGACCCTTCTAGATTGCCTCAGGACCCATCTAAAAGCCCCCAGACCCTTCTAATGCCTTTCAGGGCCTTTCTAAAAGCCTCCACACCCTTCTAATGACCCTCAAGACCCATGTAAAGCCCCTAGACCCTTCTAGATTGCCTCAGGACCCATCTAAAAGCCCCCAGACCCTTCTAATGCCTTTCAGGACCCTTATGAAGGCCACAAGACCCTTCTAATGCCCCTCAGGACCTTTCTAAAGGCCCTCAGACCCTTCTAATGCAACTCAGGGCATTTATAAAGGTTCCCAGACCCTTCTAGAGCATGTCAGGACCCTTATAAAGGCCCCCAGACCATTCTAGAGCCCTTCAGGACACTTATAAAGGCCCGCAGACCCTTCTACTGCCCCTAAGGAGCATTCTAAAGGCCCTCAGACCCTTCTAATGCCCCACAGGGCCTTTCTAAAGGTCCCCAGACCCTTCTAGAGCCCCTGAAGACCCTTCTAAAGGCCCCCAGACCCTTCTAATGCCACACAGGGCCTTTCTAAAGGTCCCCAGACCTTTCTGGAGCCCCTCAAGACCCTTCTAAAGGCCCCCAGACCCTTATACAGCCCCTAAGGACCCTTCTAAAGTCCCCCAGACCCTGCTAATTCTCCTCAGGGCTTTTATAAGGGCACCCAGACCCTTTTAATGCCCCTCAGGACCCTTATAAAGGCACCCAGACCCTTCTAGAGCCTCTCAGGACAGTTTAAATGCCTCCAGACCCTTCTAGACCCCCTCAGGACCATTCTAAAGGCCCCCAGACCCTTCTAATGCCCCTCAGGACCTTTCTAAAGGCCCTCAGACCCTTCTAATGCCCCTTAGGGCATTTATAAAGGTTCCCAGACCCTTCTAGAGCATGTCAGGACCCTTATAAAGGCCCCCAGACCATTCTAGAGCCCTTCAGGACACTTATAAAGGCCCGCAGACCATTCTAATGCCCGTCACGGCCTTATAAAGGTCCCCAGACCCTTCTACTGCCCCTCAGGAGCATTCTAAAGGCCCCCAGACCCTTCTAGACCCCCTCAGGACGCTTCTAATAGCCCCCAGACCCTTCTAGAGCCCCTCAGTGCCTTTCTAAAGGCCTCCACACCCTTCTAATGACCCTCAAGACCCATGTAAAGGCCCCCAGACCCTTCTAGATTGACTCAGGACCCATCTAAAAGCCCCCAGACCCTTCTAATGCCTTTCAGGGCCTTTCTAAAGGCCTCCACACCCTTCTAATGACCCTCAAGACCCATGTAAAGGCCCCTAGACCCTTCTAGATTGCCTCAGGACCCATCTAAAAGCCCCCAGACCATTCTAATGCCTTTCAGGACCCTTATTAAGGCCACAAGACCCTTCTAATGCCCCTCAGGACCTTTCTAAAGGCCCTCAGACCCTTCTAATGCCCCTCAGGGCATTTATAAAGGTTCCCAGACCCTTCTAGAGCACGTCAGGACACTTATAAAGGTCCCCAGACCCTTCTACTGCCCCTAAGGAGCATTATAAAGGCCCCCAGACCCTTCTAATGCCCCACAGGGCCTTTCTAAAGGTCCCCAGACCCTTCTAGAGCCCCTGAAGACCCTTCTAAGTGCCCCCAGACCCTTATAGAGCCCCTCAGGACCCTTCTAAAGTCCCCCAGACCCTGCTAATTCCCCTCAGGGCTTTTATAAGGGCACCCAGACCCTTCTAAAGCCCCTCAGGACCCATGTAAAGGCACCCAGACCCTTCTAGAGCCTCTCAGGACAGTTTTAAATGCCTCCAGACCCTTCTAGAACCCCTCAGGACCATTCTAAAGGCCCCCAGACCCTTCTAATGCCCCTCAGGGCATTTCTAAAGTACCCCAGACACTTCTAGAACATCTCAGGGCCTTTCTATATGACCCCAGACCCTTGTAATGCCACTCAGGGCCTTTCTAAAAGCCGCGAGACCCTTATAATCCCCCTGAGGGCCTTTAAAAAGGCCCCCAGACCCTTCTGGACCCCCTCAGGACGCTTCTAATAGCCCCCAGACCATTCTAATGCCCCTCAGGACCCTTCTAAAGGCCCTCAGACCCTTCTAATGCCCCTCAAGACCCATGTAAAGGCCCCTAGACCCTTCTAGATTGCCTCAGGACCCATCTAAAAGCCCCCAGACCCTTCTAATGCCTTTCAGGACCCTTATGAAGGCCACAAGACCCTTCTAATGCCCCTCAGGACCTTTCTAAAGGCCCTCAGACCCTTCTAATGCCCCTCAGGGCATTTATAAAGGTTCCCAGACCATTCTAGAGCCCCTCAGGACACTTCTGAAGGCCCGCAGACCATTCTAATGCCCGTCAGGGCCTTTATAAAGGTCCCCAGACCCTTCTACTGCCCCTCAGGAGCATTCTAAAGGCCCCCAGACCCTTCTAATGCCTCACAGGGCCTTTCTAAAGGTCCCCAGACCCTTCTAGAGCCCCTGAAGACCCTTCAAAAGACCCCAGACCCTTATAGAGCCCCTCAGGACCCTTCTAAAGTCCCCCAGACCCTGCTAATTGCCCTCAGGGCTTTTATAAGGGCACCCAGACCCTTATAATGCCCCTCAGGACAGTTTTAAATGCCTCCAGACCCTTCTAGACCCTCCTGAGGACCATTCTATAGGCCCCCAGACCCTTCTAATGCCCCTCAGGGCCTTTCTAAAGGCCCCCATACTTTTGTAATGCACCTCACGTCATTTCTAAAGGCACCCAGACCCTTCTAATGCCACAGAGGGTCTTTCTAAAGGCCGCGAGACCCTTATAATCCCCCTGAGGGCCTTTAAAAAGGCCCCCAGACCCTTCTGGACCCCCTCAGGATGCTTCTAATAGCCCCCAGACCCTTCTAGAGCTCCTCAGGTCCTTTCTAAAGGCCTCCACATCCTTCTAATGACCCTCAAGACCCATGTAAAGGCCCCCAGACCCTTCTAGATTGCCTCAGGACCCATCTAAAAGCCCCCAGACCCTTCTAATGCCTTTCAGGACCATTATCAAGGCCACAAGACCCTTCTAATGCCCCTCAGGACCTTTCTAAAGGCCCTCAGACCCTTCTAATGCCCCTCAGGGCATTTATAAAGGTTCCCAGACCCTTCTAGAGCCCGTCAGGACACTTCTAAATCCCGCAGACCATTCTAATGCCCGTCAGGGCCTTTCTAAAGGCCCCCAGACCCTTCTACTGCCCCTCAGGAGCATTCTAAAGGCCCCCAGACCCTTCTAATGCCCCACAGGGCCTTTCTAAAGGTCCCCAGACCCTTCTAGAGCCCCTGAAGACCCTTCTAAAGGCCCCCAGACCATGTTAATTCCTTTCAGGGCTTATTTAAGGGCACCCAGACCCTTCTAATGCCCCTCAGGACCCTTATAAAGGCACCCAGACTCTTCTAGAGCCTCTCAGGACAGTTTAAATGCCTCCAGACCCTTCTAGACCCCCTCAGGACCATTCTAAAGGCCCCCTGACCTTTCTAATGCCCCTCGGGTCATTTCTAAAGGCCCCCAGACCCTTCTAGACCCCCTCAGGACGCTTCTAATAGCCCCCAGACCCTTCTAGTGCCCCCCAGGGCCTTTCTAAAGGCATCCACACCCTTCTAATGACCCTCAAGACACATGTAAAGGCGCCCAGACCCTTCTAGATTGCCTCAGGACCCATCTAAAAGCCCCCAGACCCTTCTAATGCCTTTCAGGGCGTTTCTAAAGGCCTCCACACCCTTCTAATGACCCTCAAGACCCATGTAAAGGCCCCTAGACCCTTCTAGATTGCCTCAGGACCCATCTAAAAGCCCCCAGACCATTCCAATGCCTTTCAGGACCCTTATGAAGGCACAAGACCCTTCTAATGCCCCTGAGGACCTTTCTAAAGGCCCTCAGACGCTTCTAGAGCCCGTCAGGACCCTTATAAAGGTCCCCAGACCCTTCTAGAGCCCGTCAGGACCCTTATAAAGGTCCCCAGACCCTTCTACTGCCCCTCAGGAGCATTCTAAAGGCCCCCAGAGCCTTCTAATGCACCACAGGGCCTTTCTAAAGGTCCCCAGACCCTTCTACTGCCCTTCAGGAGCATTCTAAAGGCCCCCAGACCCTTCTAATGCCCCTCAGGTCCTTTCTAAAGGCTCCCATACCCTTCTAATGCCCCTCAGGTCATTTCTAAAGGCACCCAGACCCTTCTAATGCCACTCAGGGCCTTTCTAAAGGCCGCGAGACCCTTATAATTCCCCTAAGGACCTTTAAAAAGGCCCCCAGACCCTTCTGGACCCCCTCAGGACGCTTCTAATAGACCCCAGACCCTTCTAGAGCCCCTCAGGTCCTTTCTAAAGGCCTCCACACGCTTCTAATGACCCTCAAGACCCATGTAAAGGCCCCTAGACCCTTCTAGATTGCCTCAGGACCCATCTAAAAGCCCCCAGACCCTTCTAATGCCTTTCAGGACCCTTATGAAGGCCACAAGACCCTTCTAATGACCCTCAGGACCTTTCTAAAGGCCCACAGACCCTTCTAATGCCCCTGAGGGCATTTATAAAGGTTCCCAGACCATTCTAGAGCCAGTCAGGACCCTTATAAAGGCCCCCAGACCATTCTAGAGCCCCTCAGGACACTTCTAAAGGCCCGCAGACCATTCTAATGCCCGTCAGGGCCTGTATAAAGGTCCCCAGACCCTTCTACTGCCCCTCAGGAGCATTCTAAAGGCCCCCAGACCCTTCTAATGCCCCACAGGGCCTTTCTAAAGGCCCCCAGACCCTTATAGAGACCCTCAGGACCATTCTAAAGTCCCCCAACACTGCTAATTCCCCTCAGGGCCCTTATAAAGGCACCCAGACCCTTCTAGAGCCTCTCAGGACAGTTTTAAATGCCTCCAGACCCTTCTAGACCCCCTCAGGTCCATTCTAAAGGCCCCCAGACCCTTCTAATGCCCCACAGGGCCTTTCTAAAGTACCCCAGACACTTCTAGAACCTCTAAGGGCCTTTCTATATGACCCCAGACCCTTGTAATGCCCCTCAGGGCCTTTCTAAGGCCCCCATACCCTTCTAATGCACCTGAAGACCCTTCTAAAGGCCCCCAGACCCTTCTAGAGCCCCTCAGGACATTTCTAAAGGCACCCAGAACCTTCTAATGCCGCTCAGGGCCTTTCTAAAGGCTGCGAGACCCTTATAATCCCCCTAAGGACCTTTAAAAAGGCCCCCAGACCCTTCTGGACCCCCTCAGGACGCTTCTAATAGCCCCCAGACCATTCTACAGCACTTCAGGGCCTTTCTAAAGGCCTCCACACCCTTCTAATAACCCTCAAGACCAATGTAAAGGCCCCCAGACCCTTCTAGGTTGCGCAGGACCCATCTAAAAGCCCCCAGACCATTCTAATACCCCTCAGGACCCTTCTAAAGGCGCCCAGACCATTCTAATGCCCCTCAGGACACATGTAAAGGCCCCTAGACCCTTCTAGATTGCCTCAGGACCCATCTAAAAGCCCCCAGACCCTTCTAATGCCTTTCAGGACCCTTATGAAGGCCACAAAAACCTTCTAATGCCCCTCAGGACCTTTCTAAAGGCCCTTAGACCCTTCTAATGCCCCTCAGGGCCTTTCTAAAGTACCCCAGACACTTCTAGAACCTCTCAGGGCCTTTCTATATGACCCCAGACCCTTGTAATGCCCCTCAGGTCCTTTCTAAAGGCCCCCATACCCTTCTAATGACACTCAGGACATTTCTAATGGCCCCCAGACCCTTCTAATGCCCCACAGAGCCTTTCTAAAGGTCCCCAGACCCTTCTAGAGCCCCTGAAGACCCTTCTAAGGGCCCCCAG